>FXXK01004238.1:0-10349 GCA_900184695.1 Betula pendula | reverse complement strand
ATCAAATCAATTGAATGTCATGAGGACGGAATTGAGGACATAAACTGTTGATTGCTTCGGTTCTTCAACTTTTTCATCCGCATCCATCATCTTGTGTAGTGTCCTATTGTCATCTTCATCATTCAATCTAAATCACAAACGTAGAACAAGCAACCTCTAACAATATGAAACAAATAAAAATAATATAGAAGTATCTTTTGACCTATTCCCAACCTTAAGTCGTATTGATGGAATACACCGGCTATGTATTTATTGGCTAGGTCAGGGACCCTCAATTAATTATAGACTTTAATTATTCCTCCCATCAAGGAATAAATTGATTTGATATAAAATCAATTTAATTACAATTAACTCAATTTACAATTACAGTTGATTCCATAACCTTAATTAACATATTATGAAATAAATTACCATACATCGTAATCTTTATAAATAAAGATAATAAACTATATACACATGTGGCATATAGGTCATACCATATAGGAAATTTTCTTACACTGCAATCATTGGGTCGGTTGGGATTATGACGTTAGCAACTTCTGTCATCCAAGCAAGTTTTTAGGGTGGGTTGTTATTGATGTCATAGGCTAGATACCACAAAATGTTGAGTAGTGTTTCTTGGCTTAGAGGGATAGGAACTTCAGACAAGATCTGTCGTAGATTAACCTGAAAAGATCAACTTCAATGGCTTACTTCTACATAAATGACTTCCATTAAGTAACATAACAAAGTGATAAATTTATAGACATTTTTAAACGAGACACACTCACCTGAGAACATATCCAGGACACACAAGACATATCACGTTTTTGTAAAGCTGCAACGAAGGCCACTTTATATTTGCATTGAGACAACAGTCCCAGTAAATCCTTAGCAAGGATGGTATCTTCACCCTCAGCAAATGTGATATCTTATGTTGCTTTGGAGGTCTGTAATTAATAAACCATTATGTAAATGTGTTTTCAACAAAACTCAACTAAAAACAATAAGGTAAAAAAATGTACAACCTGATTTTTCGTCTGATTTGTTTGGTATTGTTGTCACTCGATGGCTTAATTCTTTTATGAGATACCTTTTTATTGGTTTTTTCCTACCATGGGCTCCTTTTCAAGTTGTTTCTTCTTCGGCGCTTTTTCAACTACGAACACCTTTACGTTTAACCTTAACGGGAGTAAGTATCGTCTTACTTTGAACCGTCAAAACGTCGTTACTTTGAACGACATCATTACAACTAGAAGATGCTACTACAACTGAAGTGTGATGGGAAAGGTGACTGGGCTTATGCCTTAAGACACGAAATTTCTCCTTTAACATATCAACATTTTTCATGACCTCCATGTAATGTTCCACACTTTCTTCAATGAGCTATATTACTTCCTCAAAATTCTTACACATCTTCTCACGTCTTTAGGCATTGGGATTATCAATTTGTTTATCATAGCTACTACTAATGGAAGTATATCTCTGCTTTATATCTTTTCTCCATCTATCAAGAACATATCTTGATGGCAACGTTACACTACATTTCTTTGTATAGAAATGCAATGATTGCACAAGATGCCCCTTGTTTCAAACAATGCACATGTGCACTTCACTTCAGCTTCATCTCCATCTTCATTGTAGAATACATGATATATTTTTTTTACCACAATGCTTCCAGCAACGATACTAGATTCAATTACTTGATAGGTAGAAATCGCACCTTCTATAAACAAATGAAAGTTATTGCAACCAATTTGTTTGTTAAATTGCTCTTGAATTTAGCATTGATGTAAACATCTTGAAATTGCTTCTCTAAAGGAAAGGGGCTAACACATTGAATCGTGCGATTAAAACAATCAAAATCAGCGCGTGCTTCTTTTTCAACCATCTTTTTCAAAGAACTATCAAATTGATCAACAAATTCCTTCAACGTGGTTTGTGAATGAACATAACCATCAAAAAATGAATTCATACTTTCACTTCGCTGTGTAGTATTCATTCTCACCCAAAATGTGTCTTTCATATATGCCGGTACCCAAAAAGTTCGCTCCCTATATAATCCCTGCAACCATGTATTATCCTGAAGTTAATATCTCTCAAGTAAAATTTTTCAATTGTCTTCAAATTCATCATATGTTTGAAAATCATACAAACAAGTACGTAGGACACTATTAATGCCATCGAAATGGGCATGTGCTACAAACTTTTCTGGAAGTTTTCTCATAATGTGTCATAGACAAATTCTATGTCAAGTAGTATTTGGGAAAACTCTTGCAATTGTATTTTTCATAGTCCTCTTAATCTGTTATAATTGCCCTTAGAGCTCGATCGTTCACGCAACTCAACCAAGAATCAAACAACCAAGCAAATGTGTTTGTATCTTCATTTGATATTAGTCCTACCCCAAAAAGTATTGATTGGCCATGATGAATAACTCCTATAAAAGGAGCAAATGACATGTCATATCTATTAGTCAAGTACGTCATATCAAACGTAATGACATCCCCAAAGCATTCGTACGCTGTCCTATTTCGCGCATCAGCCCAAAACACATTTCTCAACTTAGAATCATCATCCATGTCCATCACATAGTAAAAGCCATCATCCTGCTCTTGCATTCTTCTGAAATAATCACGAAGTGCCTGAGTACTTCTATTGCCAAGCCGAAGCTCTCTTGATTTGTTAATAAAATTCTGGCAATCTTTCTCTCCAAATGAAACTTTCTCAACCCCCCCCCCAATTTTTCGACAACCAATGAGTTAAAATTCTTATTTGCACGTATTCCAACTATGTCATTGTACTCGAGCCTTTTTTTCGTATCACTATTTATAATCTTATTGCATTTAAAAAACCTTGCTTTGCCCGGGCTTAAACAATGATTATACTCAAGCACAACTTTACCCAAATACCACATCCCATCGATACATTCTAGTAATTATTGCAGTTGGCTTTGAAGATTTACTGTTGTAACTTTGATTTGAGCCTTAACGAATACTTGCGAATATATGTAAGGACCATGCATTTATTACTTAAGCCATTTCGGTCATTTTTCACGCATCTTCGTATCACACCAAAGCCGATTTGCTTACTATACATCCTATAATAATTTGAAACTTCGTCCNTATGTCATTGTACTCGAGCCTTTTTTTCGTATCACTATTTATAATCTTATTGCATTTAAAAAACCTTGCTTTGCCCGGGCTTAAACAATGATTATACTCAAGCACAACTTTACCCAAATACCACATCCCATCGATACATTCTAGTAATTATTGCAGTTGGCTTTGAAGATTTACTGTTGTAACTTTGATTTGAGCCTTAACGAATACTTGCGAATATATGTAAGGACCATGCATTTATTACTTAAGCCATTTCGGTCATTTTTCACGCATCTTCGTATCACACCAAAGCCGATTTGCTTACTATACATCCTATAATAATTTGAAACTTCGTCCTCCGAACTATATTTCATTGATTGCTTAGGTTCTTTTACTTTTTCATCCACATCAATTTCTTCATAGTGTGTGGCATTGCTCTCCTTATCATCTAACTCTAAATCATCAAACTCTTCCCCCGAACTCAACGTCATTGATTTATCAGGTTCTTCAAATTTTTCACCCACATCTACCAAAAAAAATAAAATAAAGATACAAATTTTAGAATCATCTTGGTAGATCAAAGCAAAATTATAAAGCAAACAAAAGTGAAAAGTCTAACCAATTTGAGGGCCATCTTGCTGGGTTAAGGCATTTTCATTTCGAATATGTGTAAACACATATTCATCTTCGCCATCATTCCCCAAGCGTAAGCATGATAATTCCATTTAGCATAAACATGACAAACGAAAGTGCAAGGAACATCTTCGCGATCAAATTGCAACATACAAATAATTAAATAAGGCATTACAACTTGTATTACAATGGAGAACCAATAATACATTGATGGAAATACAACTTCGAATTGATGAAAATTAAACATCATAGTTCAATACATCAATACATTAAATCGTCAATCCTTCGAATTAATCAAGCCAACATTCAGCCCCAAAATAGCAAGCAAAGAAAACCCAAAATATTATTATCCCACACATTTAGCCCCAAAACAACAAGCAAAGAAAACCTAAAATATTTTTACCAAATCATCACACATTCAGCCCCAAAACAACAAGCAAAGAAACCCAAAATATTTTTACCAAAGCATTACACATTTAGCTCCAAAACAGCAAGCAAAGCAAACTCAAAATATTTTTACCAAAGCATCACACATTTAGCCCCAAAACAGCAAAGAAAACCTAAAATATTTTTACCAAAGCATTACACAAATTGATTCAAATACAAGAGTAAACCCAAGCAACAACACCATCAATCACCCCTCCCTTCGGCCGACAACAACCTATAAAACGATATGCACAGAGAGAGAGAAAGAGAGAGAGGGGGGGAGGTACTGGAGGGTCGTCGCACTAAGTGAGTCATTGCACGGTGAGTTGTCGCATGGTGGGTCGCACGATAGAGTGGGAAGACCAGAGAGAAAGGGGGGGGGCTCGTTTGAGGGAAATAACTATGGAATCAAATTTGGGGCAAATTTGACCCTAAATTTGATTCCCATGAAGTCTTTTTGAAAAAAAAAAAAAAGACTCGTCCACGTAGGACGAGTTGGATGGGATAGGAAGTGTAGCACACCTTATTTTGTTAACATGTTGTTTAGTTTTTATTTGAAAAAGCACACCTCATTTTGTTTTAATGTGTTATTTAGAAATTAAATGCTAGTGTTTTCTTTTTGGGGTAAATGGTTCAGACCCCATGTAGTTTAATGACTTTATTAAAAGCCATCTTAATTTCACTTCGTATCACAAATAGTATTTCAATTTTAGCGAAAGACAAAGATGGTACTTCCGTCTATCTACCGTCTAATTTTTTTAACGGAGCTCTATGTTACTGCCACTTTGCCCCTTTAAAAATACGACACCTATTCCAACTGACACATGAGTTTTTAATATTAGTCACGTCAGTGACACATATGCAAAAGACATACCTTACCTTCATTATCATCTTCCTTCCCAATTTCCCCAAATCCAACGCATGAACTCTCGGCAGCTAGTTTTGAAGTTTCTCCCCAAATCTAACGAAGAAGCCAAAGCATAATTGTAGCGCCCTGGCTTTTAACATAGTAAGCCATAAGTGGAATTGTCTAAATTCACATGTGACACTACTACACATAAGTAGTTCTGCACAACAGAAATTTTTCTTTTTTTAATGAGATCATTGTTCATTTCAAATATACCAGAGCAATTAAAATAAAACTTCACACACACACACATACACACACACACATATCCATAGCTAACACTTAGTCTCTAAAAACTGTTATAAGCGACATGTTAATACTTACAAGGTAATCATCAACATACTATATATCACAAGCTGCCAAAAGTAGCATACTAAAATATAGATGTCAAAAACAAATAATATCTCTATAATTGACTTATAGTAAGTGAGCTTATTTACACTCTGAGACTTCCTGCCCTTCCTACGCACAGAAGTTCGGACACTCATTTGGGATTGTATCCTTTTCTTCCTCTTCAACCGCAACTATAATATTAAAACAATTTTACAAGTAGAAGTGTGAGTCTACGACTCAACAAGTTGAAGCAAACTGACCATTTAAAATTGAGCCCACATTTGAAAATTAGTCTCATCACCATTGTTTACTAGACAGCCATTTGCAAGGTTTTCACAAAAAGAGTTTTTATAAATTTATGGCCAATAAAGTAAACTAGGAGTTAGACCATTTGATACATAGTAGATAAATCAAATAATCTTTCTTTACATTTTCTTACTACATACTTATCTCTATATTTCACAATATGAAGTAGTAAAACAGTTCATAACATGATAAATAAAATAACAATTAAAAATCATTTAAAACTAATAGCATATCATAACATATCATATTATAACATATCGATAAGTATACTTATACTCTCACTTATCCTCTGGAGTTTGTTAAGTGCTACCCCACTTAACCACAAGGTTGCTACAATTTATCCCTCTTATAGTTTTGAGGTGTTAGGCGCATAATTTCCACCTAACCGTTGAGCCTTCCATGCACAATAATATCTTTTTCTCAATATATATTACTTTTTGAAAATCACATTTTCCTTTCAAATCTCAATATCTTTTCATAAAACACATTATTTGAAAATATAGTTTCATGTAAAACATTTTAACTTATATTCATACGTGTAATTAAAATAACAGGGCTCAAAGAAATTTATATAACAAGCTTTTATAAAATAATGCAAGGTTAGTAAGTTTGAACTTAATGTTTGAGCTTAATCTTCTGAAATGTATCCTTTGTTTCTGTTCACTTTTTGCATTAACATTGTGTCCATACATTAGGCTATATTATTTATCTCACATTCCTACATTTTATTTTAGTCTTAAGATTTTAAATAACTCTAGAAATATTATTCTTATGATTAGCTTTTATCCTAAAGAAAATCAAACAGCATAGCATCATGTTTACAATGTCATAGTACCACTCGGGTATTATAACGGTATATCTAAATTACCATAAAATCATTTGGGCATTATAACGGCATATACAAAATGTTATAATACAACTTGGACATTATAACGGCATATATAAAATTCTTAATATTACTTGGGCATTACAACGATGCTATTATAAAATATCTAATAATATTTAGTTAACACAACGACGCACTTGTAATATTTAAAAATGATGATTGAATATAATATCATTCCTTGAGATATTCAATCACACTTTCCCAAATAATTTAGACATTATAACGACATAATTAAATTCTAATAACTATAATTGACATAAGCTAAGGATAAAAAAATTATAGTTAGCGCTCCTACTTTTGCTCCAAAGCTTCAATAATTTAAAGCCCTATTATTTTTTTTTATAACCTTACTCTAGTATGTGATTGAGAGATTTTTTTTCTGAGAGAAGAAAACAATGTTGGATTGGCCTATTTATAGGTAAAGGTCTGGGGCAATTTCGAAATTTTTTTGTAAAAGAAATAGGCGGCACCGAATTCCCATGAAATTTGACTACTTGTAAAACTGAATTTGCGGCTGAACCTGATCACACTAGAAATTCTACTGTAGCTTCAGATAAAACATGAAGATTGTAGAATATTTTAGAACCCAATTAAAGTAGGTGTATAAGTTTCTTTTCTTTTGCTGCAGCCGAAATGTATTTCACAAAGTAACAAATCTTCAAGATTTCATTAGAGTTCATGTGGACCTGCTAGTATAGAAAGCTTCTAAATTTTATTACCTACATAAGTTACTACTACTATGTAGTAACTTTTCCTTAGTATTTTGTCTTCATGAATACTCTAGCATTCACGTAATGCTAGAGATAAATCTTAAGAATATTATTTATATATATATTTGACTTTTGTTATTATTATTATAACTCTTGAGAACTCTCAAAGTTCTAAAAATTATATTTCTCTTACAGTCTAGTTCAAACTAAGCATTCTTAAATTAAATTAAGAACATGATATCAAATATTTTTCAAATATATTTGATCTATCTTAATATCACAATTTTTACTAAAGTCTTCTTAGTCATCTTAAATATTAAATCCTTGGGTGTTACAATAATAAGTCGAAGTAGCTTTGTCTTTAGTTTATCGTTCGAAATAGGAAGAAATGGCTTCAAGTCGCATACGAGATTCCAAAGGGAAGGAAGATTACAACAGCAACGATAAAGTCTATTTTCATTTTGATTAGGTCATCTTTTAATTCTTGGGTTTGGTTTGGGTGTGTCGAATGATATTTTTGGGTTTTCTTTCTCCATTTTTTTAAAAAGCAAACAAAGTCAACATTTAGATCTTCGTCAGTGGACCGTAGTGAGGTGTCCTGAGTATGTTATTATGATTTACCCACACCATTGAAGACTTTCCGGTCTAAGGAAAACCTAGGCAAAAGATTTTGGGGCTGTGCCGCCTATAATTCTAAAGTAAGTAGTATGATTTCATGTACTTTGAAATATCTTTCTATAAAGCCTCCATCTACTTAGAATGAGTTGTTGGAATTTGAGTAACCAGTTACCTTATTTGAGTAACTAGTTACCTTATTTGAGTAAACTGGTATGATATACTACAATATGCAAAGAAAAGAATCATGTTGATTTTTCAAATGACTAGACAAACCAACTTGTGAAAGGCATATAGAAGTCTTACCGAGCTATTGAAGAATGTTAAAAGTTTGAGAATGAAAATGACAATTGCTTGGTAATGATTAAAGACTTGGAGAATAAGAATGACAGCTGCATAGCAAGTGTCAGCACTTGTAGAAGGGAGAAGAAGTTCATTTTAGAACTCATTAACTACCTAGAGAAGGAAAATTACATCTACAGGGCTAGACATTAATTTTTTATGTATGCTTTGGTATTGTCATGGGTTTTAATGTTGTTAGTTGTTGTTGTTGCACTTACTAAATGACTGTTGTGTAATTGAGTATTTTGACTATGTAAGGAATATGTAATGGAGTTATGTATTCTGACTTTATAATATGACCTGTTATTATGAGAAAGTATTGTACTTATTCTCTTGCATCATACAACATTTTTGTGTATTGTTCACAAGTGTGTACCTCAAATAGCATTACCAACTTGGAGACAATAATATGTCACACATATTTTCATGGAAGACAAATCAAAAGATTGATAACATCATAAGAGTTAACATTGAAATCTTTATCACTAAAGGTACACCATTGTAACCTTTACAAAAAATTGAATTCTGTAATTACATGACATTCTCACATCATTGTAACACTTGCAAAATACTGATAACAAGGGTTACATGACATTCTCACATCATCGTAACACTTACAAAATACAATTAACAATAGTTACATCCATACATGTAAAAACATTGTAACCCTTACAAAATATTGACCAAAATGTTATTGTGTCCAATACATTACATACCCAAAGTTCATACTGATCTAAAAGTTCCTGTGTCAAATAAAGTACAAAGGTTAAAGGTTAAAGCTTTGTCATATACCTATTGAAGGCTTTGTCATATGCATATTGAGTAGCCCTTGATTTGCCTAACTTTGCTCTTGTTTGATTTTGCCTTAAGAAAGTCACCACTAGTTCCATTTGTTGTTCCCCACTAAAGTTCTTAGTCCTTTGGCTTTGTCTTTGTCTACTCGGTTGTCTTGAAGTTTGTGAGATGTCCTTTGAGCTTAACAATGCCTATTTGTCACATTTACACCAATAAAATAAATATAATAAACAACAATACAAGCAAAAATAGGATTAAGTATTGAAACTATTAAGAGGTAGTAATAAAGTACTCACCCTTGGATGTTGCCCCCTTGTGCTTATGTTTTCGGCTGTGTTAGTTGGTTGCACTGTCTCCAAAGACCCTTCCTACCACAGCATATAAACCAACAATGTCATAAGATAAATTTAGGTATAATTGTGTATTAATATTTAGAGTGCGTTTGAGATTGCGATTTTTTATACAATAAGTGTGATTTTAAACTAATCGCAAAAACTGGATTATTTGGGAACTGCGATTTTAAAAAATTGTGATTTGAAAACACAGAAAATCTGCGATTTCAAATCGTATGTAATAAGGTGCTTTTTTGAAAACGCAGAATTTTAAAGGCTAAATTGCGATTTTAAAGACAAAATTATGGTTTTACCAAACGTTTAACTGCGTTTTTAAAAATTATGTTTTAAAATCGCACTTTTTAAAATTGCTATTTTTAAAATCAAAATCCCAAACAGACCCTTAGTAAGCTTGTTATTAAAGAACTCACCACATTTGCATTGGTTGGCTTTGGCTTCCTAACCTGTTTGGGCTACTTCTTCCTATTTGGATTCAATGATTAGTTGCAACGCCTAGCATTGTAGCCCCTTTAACCACAATTTTTATACCTTATATCATACCCCTTACGTGTGATCTTAACACTTTCATTAGGCTCATTTTCATTTAGACCTTTTATTCTCTCTTTTTTTTTGTCTACCTCGTTGTGTCCTAGGTAAAAGTGGCAGTATCTGCAACGCCTTACCTTTTATTACAAGGTGTAAGTGGTATTGTCTGAATTACCACGTGACATTACTATATCAGAGATAATAAATTCTCATAGCAGAATATATAAGTACAAATATATTTTTTTTGGACAATACCATAATTTATTTTATCAGCTCGACATATTGACCTAAACATTTAAGAACACTTTACTTATGTTTATCCTTATTAATGAAAATGGTAATCTTCAATCTAAAATATCTTACGATAAATAAATATGAACATGATGTTCTTACATATTAAATACACACTAAAGCGATAACATATGTACCATATGCGAC
>FXXK01004230.1:5790-19546 GCA_900184695.1 Betula pendula | reverse complement strand
TCGAAGTAGCAAAAAGAACCTCTTCCCAAAATGTCTATTCTTCACTTTTGCAAAAAAACTTTTTTCTTATAAAAAAAATCAAAAAGACATTTTTGGCTCAGCTCTCACAACCATAGAAAACTCAACCGTAGATCAGGGGTGGCCCAAACCTTAGGCCGAATTTAGGCGGTCACCTAAGGCCCCCAATTTAATAAGGCCTCCAATTAAACCAATACTTAATGAAAAATTTTTTTCAAACAAAAAAAAAAAAATTAAGCCCTACTTATATAAATATCTCTAACTAAGGCTCAATTAATAAATATTAACGAAGATTTACTTCATAAAAAAATATTTAAGGCTCTAATTAACATCAATATTCTCTAATTAAGGCCCAAATTTATGGTAAAAATGTACAATAAATAATTAAATAGTGGCTTTTGTCCACTACGTAATTAATTAATATTAATGTAAAATAAGTAATTATAGTCAATATTCTCTAATTAAGGTCCCCCAAATATATTTATCGATTTGGAGTCAGACGATTTGAAGCCCAATGGGAAAAAACAAAAATTAACATGTTAAGAATACTGGACAAGATTCTAATACTCTTTAGTTCAAATTAACGAACTTCCGCTCTTTATAAGTTTTCATTTTTCTCTCCTATTCTCTCAATTCAATCGTTATTCAATTCCGAATTCTTCTCTTATTTTCGAATTCTTCTCTTATTCTCAAATTCATTTGATTTTTCCAACAGCTCCATATGCAAGTTCTTAAAATCATTCAATATCTGATCAGCTAAATAACAAAAAAATGTTAGTTACTAAAAATTTTAAAAGAAATTTTAAAATAGACGAAAGGTGCTCCAATGACACATTCAAATGTATATACCTAAAAAAAAAGACTTAGGTTTATGTTTTGGCTACGCCGCGGAATGACTATTCCCTTGGAATAGTCTTATTAAGAAAGAATGAGTGCTAGCTGCAATTAATTATTGTCAATAGATATCTTTTATACCACCCATCGATGGATCACCGTTACGTCTCCTTCAATTGAAGCGGAATACGTCATTCCTCTTACTATTCTAACGAGGAATGGTTCAATTCCTTCAACTGAATCGAATAACTTATTCCTCTATACCCGTCATCCGGAAATGCACTACCTCTTTAAGGCTAATGCACTCATACACCCATTGCTACCTTCATTACATACAAGGTCTACCTTCCTTTGGATAGCCATTCCGCGTACCAAACATGTCCTTATTCTTTTCCTAATCGGCCATGTATCACTTATAAGAATTTTATTGACAATACATGTTACAGTTGCTTTTGCACGAAAGAAGTTTTCAAATTAAAATTGACTAAAATCCCTACCCTAAGATCAACAATGCTCACAAGACAGAATTAAATGGATTAACCATATTATCAATTGACCCAAGAAAATCTTAAAAAACCTTGAATATAACAACTTTAATAAGTATTTTGCATCTCAAAAAGCAGAAAGAATGATTTTCTAAATAAAAATATAATATTTAATAATAATATTAAATAATATTTCACATTTTAAAAAAAAAAAGCCTCATTTAAACTCTATTGCTTAGGCCAACACTCCTTGAACCGGCTGGCGTAAGATATCAGCATTTTTATAAAGAAAATGAAAAACTCGAAACCATTACCGGCTGCTAGCCGTCGCCTTCGGGGTCACCCGTACCAGGTGGCGGTGGCTGGTTGCCAAATGTGCTGTCCACCAGCATGGCAACCAAACACTTCAACAACACCAACGAAACCCCAGAGGCCGAAAGACGAAAGCTGAAAGCAGCATTGTGTGTGTCGGCAGCGCCACCCACTCCGGTCAGCTCCCACAGTGCTCAGTTTCCTAAGCAAGAACCGAACAGTTGAAGAAATGACGTTACGAAAGTTTTTATAGGGCTTCAACTGTTGTTTCTTTGTTTGCCGGGGTAACATACATTATTTATAACTCAATAAATAGGGCAGGGCTTTAGTCTTTCCGGCTGGCCGGAGCCCACTGATCTCGGTTCTATTTACGGGAAGACTCAAGAATCGTCCAGTTAGGGGCGCTCCATCGCCGCTTAAGCCGTTAATTCCGGCACAACCCGTGACGCATTTGTTCAAGGTTATGCGAAGGCTTATGAGTGTTCTTGGATGCATTTGAAAGAAAAAAAAGATCGATGTTTCCTACCCGCTTTGACTCGTTCAGCCTCGCTCATTTCTTATTGGCGAAGGGAAACGGTCGTGTGAGTTCCTGAGTTTGGGTAAAAGTGGAAAGAAACGACGGCGTTTAGTGACACTCGCATATTCTTCTGATAGATTATTAATGTCACCTAATTTTAAATTCTCAACTTTTATCTGATGAATAGCTCGTCAACGATCAACAAATCGATAAGTTAAATATCATCAACCTTCACTCTCATAATAAATTAATTTTTACTCATCATTAAATTAATGCCTATTATATAGCACACATGATTTTTATCTGTATTTTTTTAATATAATTAACAGAACATGTAAATTCAATTTTCACATGCATTTATTAAAATGCTATGTAGCAGGATTATATGCTCTATAACAAAAATGTTAATTTAATAAATTAAGTTAATTTCTCTAATTTGTGAAAAAAAATTGGTTCATGCACTTATGACAGGGTTAGCATTTAGCTCTTGCTCTTTACTAGTTTACCCCAATGCAATATTAGTTTATTGGGAAATTAGAGTCACATAGCCTTAGAAATCCAACCCGCATAGTTGATATTTTGGTATTTCGGATCAATTAGCCTTGAATATCTTGTTAAGAAGGCAAGTAATAGAATTATTCGTTATTTTTAAAAAAAAAGAAAAAAAGAAAAACGATATAAATATCTATAACGTGGTAACTAGCCTAGCTGCCGAAAACATATGCTGCTTAATTGAGAAGAATTGCGCGGGAGGTAGCAGTAACGAATACATTGGTTTAATGTGGGCCATTTGTCGAGTGTTGGTCTATCCATGTTCCAATCGCAGTGGCAACCCCACCATTTCATCTCGGATTTCTTCAGACCAAATCAAAAGAAGCTCAATTCGGTATTGTTCAGTACACAATGCGAAACACGCCTCACTTCTTCACCATTGAATGATCCGTTCTGGTTTTTCGTTCTGCTCTAATTTGCTTTTTGTCGAGTCGATCCTACAGGCTCAAAAGACAGTTATAGAAAACACCATCTGATTACCATCAACTCGGCGGAGAAGGAGAACTCTCACCAACTTTCGAAGCGCCTCCTCTCGGTTTTTGAAAGTTTCTGTCAATTTTGTCTGCAACTTTACACCAGACACATATGATCAGATACGCTCTGCAAGACCGAAGAATCTGCGACTCACTCATTTATTCACACATGTTAACACAAGGTTCTCATATTATTTAATCCACATCAGCACGTGGGTTGCTTCGCATTAATTCAAAAAATGACGCACGTGACCTTTAGATCAGTCTGGCACTAATCAAAGCTCATCTCAGTTAGGTATATGAGACTTAACACATATATCATCACTACCTCTCATCTTTTTAAATACTGCTGGCGGTCACCAAAAAAAATGCCGCATCTCGGGCGCACTTGCCACACTCAGCCTCACCTCTCACGCCAGGCTGAGAATATCACACTCTGCACCTCTTACCACACATCATCCCCTGAAAATTTCATCATCCTACCTCCCACCCTCACCCAACTATCACCTATCAACTCATAACTACTACCCCTACCCCCCTCACCCTACTCCACATACCTACCTCCACACTCACTACCTATCACCCTGCCACCAGCCCCCACGAGAAACAACCGGCACTCTCGGCATACACTCACTACGACTTAAAGACAAACCAGCCTGTCACTACCACAGCCCTGGCTTACCCCAGCTTACCTTACTATTAACGACGATTATTCAATTTTTAAGTAACCAAAACAAGCGGTTTATACAGTTACTTGAACAGGTGGTTATTAACTGCTAACCGTTTTTTTTAAGTATAGGCTATTTTGAGCCTCTTTTGTGGTTTTCATGCTCCTCTGGACCCTCTTTTTAAGGTCTATTTTAAACTTGTTCCTTGCTACATCCAAAACTCACACTTCCCGCTCTCCAATATAATATATATATCATATGCACCGCTCTTTCCTAAATCTACCCATTCTTCGTTAGATTCCAATGTCTTCACGCTTCCTTACTCAGTTTCTTGTCAGCAGAACGTCTTAACTACCAACCTTTGGTTCATGATAACTTACAGCCACCTTTGACATTGTTCCGATAAGCTAGAACGAAGAAAAAAAACATTCATCAAATACAAGAGGCATCAACCTATTTCATGTGGCTTCACACCGTAAAGCTCCCAAGTCATTAGGACCCGAATTTCGATAACCAGAAGGTAAATTTACTCTAAGTACATCAACACAACCACCTAAGAATCTAAAAAAGATGTCACGCAGGCAATCCGCCGGCGCATTTAATCCCAGAAATCAAACATCCGTATCCCCACCTATTTACGATTGTGCGCCACTCCACAACACAATACGCCACGCAGGCTGGAGCCTTCAATCGCCTTTTAAGCCTCTGTTCTTCGAACAACTACGAGAACAATTAAAATCTCACTTTTTTTAAAAAAATATATATCATACATATCACTCATTGTGAAGCGGTCTTACCGACTTATCTCATTAACTCATTTTCGTCAATCTAACAATCACCCTCAACCCCATCACATTCGACTTAGACCAATCTCATCGCTGCATTGCCAGTTTCTTACGGGTTCAGAAAAACAATTTCCAAATATCTCGGTTCCCAGGTACAAAATCCATAAGAACTCACCAGAGGAAGGTCAGTGTCCTAACAATAATATCTCTTGATTTACACTCTTATCTTATCCTTCTGACTATCTCCAGAACTCTTTACAATTTTTTTTCTTTTCTTTTTTTTTCTAAGCATCACACAGCACACTGAAAAACGGCCTCGCCTTAAAAATATCATAATATCCGACCACAATGCCCACACGATTCCCTTTCTTAAAAAAACAAAAAAAAGTGCCTTAAAGTAATTAAACAGCATCCTCTTTCCATGATTTAAATTAAAGTATGATTTTTGGTAGTCTAAAGCTAGGTACGTTGAAGATTATCATCTTGTAATCGATCCATTCAGCCCAAATACGCAACCATGCTGTCCCACATTAATCTACTATGCACAGATACGACCGTAAACAGACTACTTTAAAAGGGGCTCCAGCCTGGAGAAAGGCTCCTAGGCGTGGATTATAACTTTATTTTTCTTAAAAAACAATTATGCTTGCATATTCCACTTCACTTTTTTTCTTTTTTTCATAAAAAAAAACTATGCAACAAAAGAAATTACACTTACTCATCCGTAAACCTACTCAACATCAATTTGGTAATGTCATATCCTACACTTTTTAATTTTTCCCAGTGCTTAGCTTACCAAAATAAAAGCTGCTACGGCGATGAGACATTCACAAATTGACCTTGCATACGCTCTTCGACATCGATCACAGTGTCTTTCTTTTGCTTGCCATCATGTTTTCTTTAAAAAAAAGAAAAAAAAATAATATGCAACATCAATCTGTTTTTTCAAAACAAATAAAGTTACCTAATCCAGCCCTAGCGAAAGCCCTTCTCTCCTAGCTGGAGCCCCTTTAAAGCTTCCTCTTTTACGGCTCGTATGTCATATAATCGACCACTCTGGGACAGCATGTGCTATTCTGCTGAATGGATTCATTACCACAGCAATCATACATCCTTCAACGGTACCCCGCCCCCCTCCCCCCCCCACCTACTTGTAACTAGCCCAAAAAATCATACTTCTACCCATTTAAACATCATAGGAAAGACTGATGATTTCTCCTAATCTACTTTAAGGCACTCCTCTCTTACTATTCTTATCTTTAAACACGCACGCAATCGTGGCGCTCACCCTTAGTCAGTCCATAAAATACATCACCCTCATACCTTCCTTTCTAACGACACCATCTTACTCTAATGTTCACTCGCTGCATATACTCCCTCACAAAAACAAAACCAAAAAAAGACATCTGATAAAACCGTTTATGACGCGCATAGTCAAAGAAAAGATAAGCTCTACACCTCACAACATCACTCGCTCATTCACATTTCACAGAGCACTGACCTTCAATCACTTTAGATCCTTTACTGCACTATCTTACTGCAACCCCCAGCATCATTCCTCTCCGGCCAACAACCTTGCTCCTTACTTCCACATAATCAATAAAACAATGAACATAAAATAATCTGTCACTTACAGCAGACATCCCCACACCAATCCGCTCTAGACCACATACGATTTCTCAGGGACTTCCCACGAAGATAACAAATCACCCCGCATTCCCCATCACATCCACCATAGGTAAAAGACTCTAAAAACAATCACAATCCAACCACCTATCACTCCACACCACACTACCACACCATCACTCACCCAACACAACATCATCTTACTACTTAAAAACAAATCACACTTCTTACATCTTCTCTACCTATACCGGTTGACTTACGAAAAACAAATATAAACAACGGACATTAACATCCCTAGAAACTATGGATATCTTTGGTTTACATAGAAACTGAGTAAATACATAAATCACACGCGCGTGATCAAATTGTTCACTCTCCACATCACTAACACCACATAGAATAATTGGCATAGTAAATCTCTCTCTCTTAGATACTCCTCAGTGTCCTTCTTCTACTACTCACATTCAGTAAACCCTTAAATTACAATGTTCAATCAGAAATTCTATATATAATGAGATTGAGCTTTAAGCGGCTTAAAAAACATAACCAATCATCTACCATCGATATTGTCATTCCTCGATTTGACATTTTTTCTTTCTTATATAATTATCAAAAATGTAAACTATTAAGTTATCCATCCCAACAACAAATTCGTATTAAAAATTAATTCCCCCACAACGAATACACATGAAAAAAATGAGTAAGAAGAGTAAAATTCGCAATTAACAAAGAATGCGTGCTCAAGCCACTTTCAGCCAAAGAGACGGTGAATATTATATATAATATCTATGGGAGAGAAGGTAGATGTAGAAAGAAAAAGTTTAAATAGAAACTTAAAAAAGAGTAAAGGGAGGAATAAAAAAAAAGAGATAAAAATAATAATTAATTTGAAAAAAAAGTTGCGTTATAACAATTTAATAAATGTATAAAAGATTGTTTTGGTTTTTTTTACTTAAAATACCATAATAGTAGGTTAAGAGGAAATAACTTTAAAAAATTATACAACTTTTTCCTTTAATCGAGATCTATTAATCCAATCTTTTTCTCTCTCATCATATACCTATACCTATGTATTATATATGACTATAGCTACCTACTATATACCCTAATATAGTACCTATAGTACATTTCCACATATCCTTTTTAAGAGTAATTATATTCTTAAGCTGGGCTGAATGGACTATTCATTCAGCCCAATCCATTTTTTTTTGTGGACCCCACATTATTAAAAATAATATCATCATATATTTTAATTTCTCACTATAGCCTGGAACTGAATGACCTGTTTATTCAGTCCCAGCTGATCAAATCACCTGCTCATTTTTTCTAATTAATCGAACGCAAGCGCCACGGGTGGCTGATGTGATAAAATAATAATGGAAAACCTTGTTTAACATGTTTGAATACAATGATAGTCGCAGATTCTTCGGTCTTGGCAAGTATCTAGTCATATGTTCTGGTAAAGTTGGCAGACAAAAATTACAAGGAAACTTTCCAAAACCAAAGAGGCCTTCGAAAATTGGGGTGAGATTCTCCTTCTCCCTTCCATTTTATGTAATCACGCATCTTTTTCTATAACTCGTTCTTTTAGGCCTTAGGATCACCTCACAAACAACATAATTAGGGAGCAAACAAACAACATCCATTAAATGGTATAAGGGCTGTTTCCGCATTTTGTACCCGTGAACAATACCAATTATGCTCTCTTTGATTTGGGTCTAACCAACTCCCAATGGAAATGGGTGGGGTCCACTCATTGAACAGATAGGGTACCAACACTCGACAACATGGCCCCACATTTAACCATTTTATTCGGTTACTCTACCCCGCAATCTTCTCAATTCAAGCACATATTTTTGGCAGTAGCCAGTACCAGTATAGATATTTATATCTTTTTTTCTTTTTTTCTTTTTTTTTAAAATAACAATAATTCTATTACTTCGCTTTCCATTAACAAGGACTATCAAGTGCTAATTTGATCCGTAAATACAACAAATATCCATTCTTGGATTTCTAAGGCTATGTGACTTTAATCCAAATAAACTAATATCTCATATGGGTAATAGGTACAAAGAGTCAAGACTAAATGCTAACCTGTCATTAATGGCATGAACAATTTTTTTTCAATTAGAGAAATTTTCAACTTTAATTTATTAAATTAACATTTTTTTTATAGAGGCATCATAATCTTCTACATACATTTTTAAATAATGCCATGTGAAATCTAAATTACATGTTCTGTTAATTATATTAAAAAACTCACAGTAAAAATCATGTGTGCTAATAATAGCGCATTAATTGAATAGACTTCGAGTAAAATAATTTATATGAGTAGCGTTATCAATCATTTAACTTTCATCCGATTTGGTTGATGTGACCAGTCATCATCAGATACAAAGTTGGAATTTAAATAGTTGACATTGAATAATCTATCAGAAAGTATGGCGAGTGTACTAAACGCCGTCGTTTCTTTCCACTTCCCAAACTCAGGAACTCACACGACCGTTTTCCCTATCGCCCAATAAGCAAAATGAGCGACTGAACGAGTCCAACGGTAGAAACATCCGATTTTTTTTTCTTTCAAAATGACCAAAACACTCATAGCCCCTTCCATATACCTGAAGACAAATGCGTACGGTTGTGCGGAACTTAACGGCTTAACGCGATGAGCGCCCCTAACGGAATTCTTGATCTTCCCGTAAATAGAACCGAGAATCAGATGGCTCGCGGCCAGCCGGAAAGAACTAAGCCCTGCCCTATTTAATTATTATAAATACTATGGTACTGTTACCGCGGCACAACAAAGAAACAACAGTTGAAGCCCTAATATGAAACTTTCGGTAACCGTCATTCTCTTCAACTGTTGTTCTTTGGCTTAAGGAAACTGAGCACTGTTGAGCCTGCCGAGTGGTGGCGCTGCGCCGGACACACACAATGCTGCTTTCAGCTTCGTCTTTCGGCCTCTGTTTCGTTGGTGTTGTTGAAGTGTTTGGTTGGCCCCACTGCGGTGGACACAATTGGCAACCAGGCCACCGCCCAGCCGTGGTACGGTGACCCCGAAGGCGACGTAGCACCGGTAATGGGTTTCAGTTTTTCAGTTTTCTTATTTAAATGTGATATCTTACGCAGGGCCGTTCGATACATTTGGGGCCTAAAGCAATAAGTTTAAATGAGGCCTTTTTTTTTTTAAAATTTAAATATTTAATTTAATATTATTAATTAAAATACTATATTTTTATTTAGAAAATCATTCTTCTTGCTTTTTTGAGATGCAAAATTTCTTATTTAAGTTTTATATTCAAGTTTTTTTAAGATTTCTTTTCAATTGATAAATAATGGTTAATCCATTTAATCTTTCTTGTGCACATTTGTTGATCTTAGGTAGGATTTTATCAATTTTAATTTTGAAAAACTTTCTTTCTGCAAAAGCAACTGATAACATGTTGTCAATAAATTCATAAGTGATACATGCATTAGGAAAAGAATTAAGGACATGTTTGGTACGCGGATGGCTCACTTCCAAGGAATAACCTTTATTAATAATACGAATGTGTCTATAGTGCAGTTAGCCTTAAAATAAGTCATTCCGATGACTATAAGGGATGAATTATTCATTAAACTTGAGGATATAAACCATTCCTCTTAAATATAAGAGGAATGCTATTCCTTCAATTGAAGGAAATAACTATTCATCATGGTTATAAAAATATCCTATTCAATAATTAATTCACTACACTCATTCTTTTCTTAATAACGGACTATCTCCAAAGGATAGTCATTCCGCGGTACCAAACATATCCAAGTCTTTTTTTTTTTTATATATAATTTAATGTGTCAATGGGCACTTTCTTCTATTTGTAAAATTTCTTTTAAAATTTTTAGTAACTAACATTTTTTTTTAATCCTACTGATCAGATATTGAATGATTTTAAGAAATTGAATAGTGAGCTGTTGGAAAATAATGAAATTTGAGAATAAGAGAAGAATTCGAAAATAAAGAGAAGAAAATTCGAATTTGAATAGACTTGAATTGACGAATAGAGAGAGAAAATGCAAAACTTATAAAGAGCGAAGTTCGCTAATTTGAATAAAAATATTTAGAATCTTTCCATATTCTTAACATTTCAATTTTTGTTTTTTCCCATTGGGCCTCCAATCGTCTGACTCCAATGATATATATTTGGGACCTTAGAATTAGAGGAATCATTGACTATAATCTACTTAGTTTACCATAATTATTAATTAATTTCACGTGTGGACACAAAGCCACTATCAACCTATTAATTATTTATTTACATTTTACCATAAATTTGGGCCTTAATTAGAGAATATTGATTATAATTAGAGCCTTAAATATTTTTTTATGGAATAAATCTTCGTTAATATTTATTAATTTGAGCCTTAGTTAGAGAATATTTACTATAAGTAGGGCTTAATTTTTTTTTTTTTTGAAAAAAATTTTCATTAATATTTATTAATTGGAGGCCTTATTAAATTGGGGGCCTTAGGTGACCGCCTAATTCGCCTAAGGGTTGGGCCACCCCTGATCTTACGGTTGAGTTTTCTATGTTGTAGAGCTTTGAGCCAAAAATCGTCTTTTTGATTTTTTTTATAAGAAAAGATTTTTTTGCAAAAGTGAAGAATAGACATTTTGGAAGAGGTTCTTTTTTGCTACTTCGATAATATATTACATTTTAAAAATGTGGCATTTTTAAGTGATTCGATGCCTAAAATGGCCTAAATTCTATAATTTGAGACCTAATCCAGTTGGGAGATAATTTAAAAAATAAAGTGTAACATCCATCTTTATATATATACTACAAACTCTGTTTATTGTTGAGAAATGTTAAGCTTAAAAATATTTTACAAAAGAAAAAAAAATATTACAAAGTAATGTTACATAATATTATTAAATTTCTCAAAATTTAAAATTATCTGTTTCTTAATCATGTTATGTCACTTAACTAATTTGTAAGAATTTTGTTTTTAGGTCATAAAAGACTAAAATTAGCTAGGTCGTAAATGCAAACAAATATTGGGTGCATAAAAAAGATGCATATGTTACGTAATTATGTGCAGTGCAGGTGGGCATGTGGGTAACGGTTTGTTAGTGGACGTGAAGCTCTGAGGCGAGGTTACTGCGCAGCGAGCCCAGTATTTTTCAAGAACGGCCAAGGCTGGTGGGCATGCTTTAAGGTTAAGTGCCTCGACAAGAGCATCTGCGCAAAACGCGCCGTTACCGTAATAGTGACGGATGAGTGCCGGCGGGCCCTGCGGTAATGGCCGCACCCACTTCGACCTCAGCGCGCCCCACCCCCCCTCCAAAAAAAAAAAAAAAAAAAAAAAAAAAAAAAAAAAAAAAAAACAACAAAAAAAAAAAAAAAAAAAAAAAAAAAAAAAAAAAAAAAACAAAAAAAAAAAAAAAAAAAAAAAAAAAAAAAAAACCTAAGCTAGGCAAGTAGTACGGCTATCGAGATCCTTAATCAATACCATCCCATGTATCTGCACTCAATAGAAATGTATGCAATCGTAGAGTTCTCATGATATAATACACGATATAAAGTACATAATAGTTCTCAATATCATATGGTGCTCAATTATAAGACAAATTAACTTTTTTTTATATTTTTAATATCAAAAAAAAAATGTTTGCTAGCTCAGAAGATCAAGTCGCTCGACGTAATTGATTGGGAGATTAAAACTCGTATGATACTCATGGGAGCTGGGAAATTTCTGATTCAATCTAAATAGGATCCCAGATGGGGATTCTCAAAGAATAGTCCTTTTGCAAGAGAAAGCTATTTTTTTTTTTTTTTTACTTTTTTAAATTATAAATATATATCTTCTCCTTGTGTAAATATTTTTTGGCTACTATCTTGATGTGACATAAAGGTAAAATAACTTTAATTTTTTATGATTGAAAAGTGAAGAAAACAATAAAAATAAATGAATTGATTTTTGAAATAAAAACAAGAAATAAGAAAGAAAAAAAGAAGATGATTCTCAACGAGTGGGGGGGTGAAAAATTTGGTGATCTGAAATTGTGGGAATATAAAGACTGCTATCATTAAAAATAAAAAATAAACCCATTGATTTCCCGGGTCGGCGCACTCCGGTGGTCTTTTCTGTTTTACAGGTAGCACATCCGTCCAGTTAGAAAATGTATAAAATTAAAAAGGCTTCATTATAACGTTTGCCTTAAGACCCTCCTACTTTTTACTGAGTCGCCCTGCATCGTTAAACACTTGTGTCTAAATGTGTTCAATTTTTGTTTGCCGACAATTTAGAAGTAGAATTTTTTTTTTTTTTTTAAGCAATTTAGAAAGTACAAGTTCATAATGAAGTAATGACTAGCTTCCATGCATCCGCCTGAGCTTGGTTATAATCTTTCTCCATAAGGTTAACTACTATTCGTTTGAGATATTTTTTGTTTTTTGAGTTGAAAATACCTCTACATGCCAATTTTGTTCTATGAAAAAAAGCATATTGTATGTTGGGGTTATTATTATGTTTTTAACTTGAGAATAGAAAACAAAACACAAACAAGTGGTTAAACCTAAACATGGCTGCTTGTCCAATTAATATATAAACTGCAATGATCCTGGTCTTTTAGAAGCATGATATTTTGGGTGGAACAATGTCTAAACAAGCGAAATTTTAGAGAACAATGGACGGCCCAACGCCGAAATTATTATAAGAATTCTTTCATACTTTTCGTTCTCATAAATTTAATCATGTACGTGATCATTTTCTCACAATTATAGCAAGCACAAAAATATTGTACGAGCGGCGCCAATATATGGTCCTTAAAATACAGATTTTTCTTTGTGGTCAGACTGAATTATTAATCTAAAAACATCTTCATGAAATTATCAAATGCTAACTGTTTTTTTAATAATTAACATTTTTTAAATATCACTTTAATATTGTAAAACATTTTAAATAACCTAACGTGATTTCTTATACCATTTCTGTACCGTAGATAGACCAGGTCCTAGTCGAATCGGCCTCCTAAGCACATGCATGCAGCAGGCCAGCCATCAAAAAAGAAAAAAAAAATGTATGTATAAATTTAAAATTACATCTATGTGTATATTCATGACTAGCTCGGCCCACGCAAAAAGCCTCACATGGAAGAGGCTCCAACAAAAAGTTGTATATAAACTTATATATTAATTAGTGTATGCGCAATGTATCGCGCAATCGCCGTCCATAAGACCGTCCATCTACTAGATTTTTTGAGCTATAATATGCACACTACGAACTCTTTCAACAAAAGAGAAACCAATTCTGATTAAAGGAGCTTCTGAATTGCAATGGCCTTTCAACATCTTCGTCCTTGCCATTGTTGCGAATTCTTGTCGCCTCCTCAATTTTGGGGCCATGGAGTCATCGGTTGGTGAGCAGGGTTGGACCATCCCCACTTCTGAACCCCAAGCTGGGCTAAAAGAAAGGAGTTCCCATGCTCGGTGACAAACTTGGTATT
>FXXK01004211.1:0-12543 GCA_900184695.1 Betula pendula | reverse complement strand
AAACATATTAATATTTCAACTTATAATTAAAAGAAAAAAAAATAAACAAATTATTTCAATCATAATTTTTTGAGTTCTTCAGTCAAAAAATAATCAATATTATATTTAGCGGATAACGTATCCAAAGTCTTTCATTGATCGAATATCTGTTTTACAGAAAAGTTACGACGGCAAAATAAACACTAACTGGGAATAGGTTTTAAACATTGGCCACAAATTTTTGATCCTTATGAAAATTCTAATATATTATATATATTATATGGAGAAAAATCTTAACGAATTAATTTCTTAATTTTTTCAACTCAGGAAAACCAAAAATCAGAATTTTTATTTCTTTAAATTATTGCGAGGTGTTTAAGCGAGCATTTTTCTTAGTGTCAATTATAATTGGCTCCCTCGACTTAACGAGTCAATTTTGATTCGTAAGACTTAAAACTGACAGCATCACACTTCGATACATCAAACTACTAACGTTCATTCGTAACAGTAGCCCCCATTCATCAGTGTGACGTTATTTGATTGAAAAACCAAATTTGGACTTTATCTTCTAAACATACTCTTGACTGTGTCACCTAATGAAAAACCAGTTTACCCTTGCAAACTAAATGTTGGACAACTATCTAGAACAAATTATGATTATTCATTATATACAACTAAAAATCAAACAGAAACAAATAAAGTGTTAAGGCGCTAGCCAAACAACCCCAATTTTTTTTTTTTTGAAAAATCTAATAAATCCTCTTGACTTTAATCATACCTCAAAAGTTTTTATTTTTTAGTTTAACGGCATAGTTCATGAATGAAAAGTGGTATTTGCTGAATTTTGAGCCAATCTTGCATGTCTGTTGGCTGCAGCGATCATCATTAAAGAAATATATTTTCTTATCTTTTAGTTAAAAAATTAGTAAATATTTTGAAAAAAAAAAAAAAAATTCAAGTATTAAGGGTGGTGAACACCTAATTTCACAAACCTACCATCGTTTGGACAATTGATAAAATCAAATTTTCTCTGTTCATTATCACATTAATCAATAAAAAAACATTACATTTTTTTTTTTCTTTTTTTGAAAGAAAAGTGCGAATTAAGGGGTGGCTGCAGCTAGGTTGGGGTTCTGCCACGCCACCCCCCAACCATACCATGGAATTCATCCAAGGCGCCTATCACCATGGGTGGCTCGATTGGCCACCCATTCCCTTTTCCTTTCATTATTATGATAATCTTATAATTATATCCATAATTATTATTTGAATTTAATTCATTTTTAAATTTTTTATTCATTAATTTTTATTTTTTTAAAATAAATTTAGGAATATTATTTGAAGGAATGTCATAAAAGCGATATCACCGTGACCACTTAGCACGGTTCCATGAGGTTATAGGCTCATTCTGACGATGATTTACTTTACAATAACTTAGTAATGTTGATACTATTAAGTGTAAAATTGTTCAATTGATCTAAATCAAAATGAGCTATTGTCACGAAGGCCAAGTTATCTTAACCCTTTATTTTTGTGATATACGATTGGCTATAAAACCCCTTTGAGCAGCAGAAACTGGGTGACCTCTTCTCCCGGTGCACTTTAGTCTTCCCTATTCGTACTCTATTATTTGCCTTTTTCTTTTTTTGGTTTTTGTTTTTTGGTTTTTTTTTCTATTTTTTCTGAAGACCCTTTTTCTTTGTTAACAGGGATTCCAGAGAAACTAACCGATTTAGATAGGATAAGCATTTCATTAAAACATCCTCAAAACGTGCTGTGGAAACCGATTCCCGGCGCAAGCCGATACCCCACCGCCACTACTATCACGTCACAGAGCTTCGCGATCCGCCGCAGAAGAAAATCGTTAGGCCACCACTCATTTACTACGCTTCACCACCCGCCACCGGGAAACTGCAAACATCACAGGAAGTCTCCGCGTTCTCCTGCGATGCAGAGTACTCTCTGTACACTCCCCCGCCGCCTGCCAGGCCGACATTTAATTCAAACCCTCAATGTCAGTGACCGAAACCGTAGGACAATAACCTAGGCTTCTTCTGCGTAGAGTGCTTTAGGAATGGTCGGAGGGGCCATATCTGTTACGGCGAGAAGGAAATAATATGTGGAATTGGAGATCCGAAGGATGATGATTTCGGGATCGGGATCGGGTCCGGTCGTTTGCGGCGCGAAGTTCTGTTGGGAGCCTGAGTCGTTCGGCGGGTTTGAGAGCGGGTCCGTGAGAAGATCCGAATGAGAGGAAGGTGAATAGGGTCGATGTGGATCGTCCAGTTGTGGCGACGCCGTCGCAAAGAAGGGTGCGGCGTGCTACGGTCTCGTCCGGGCGGGAGGTGACCCAACGGTCGACTCTTCGGCGGGATGATCGGTTCTGCAACCGTTGCTCAGAGGAAACTGAAGAACACGCTGTACAGCTTCAGCTACGCTTGGCATTCAAAAACAAAAACTCGCTTTCCTCTCTTTGTCCACCAGGTGTGTTCTGTGTATGCCTCTGTGGTTTTTTTTCCTGTTGCTGGTCAAATTATGAATAACATCATTTGCTCAAAACTAGGGTTACGAATTTCAGTTTCTTCGTTTCTTTATCTGTAAAATGAATCAGATGTAGTTAGGATTTTAATTTGAAATGCTGACATCTAGCGCTTCAATGGCGTTCGGTGAGGTTTCAGGATAGAGGAAGAGAGAGAGAGAGGGGAAGGGAGACTCATTTTATGGATGGGGCGTAAGGAGGGGACTTTAGGTGCGTGGATGGCATACATTCATGCAACTTTACGCTGTAGTTTTGCTTTCAAATTTCCTTCTTTCGTTTCTAAAAATAATTGCATTGTTTTTTTGGTTTTTCGGGTTTCCGTATGTTTCGGGGCCTTATCTGTGCCAGGGACGAATTTGTGGTGCCTCAAATTATTTTATTTTATTTTTTATTAGTAATTGCCTCAATCATATTTGAATCATTTGTATCAACCGATATGATTGAGCTTTTTTATAATACATAATAATATTTGTTTTTTTGTAAGTTATAATAAATAAATTGATAGCTTAAAAACGCCCTATCAAATAGAACTTCTTTACAATCCCTATAAAAAATAATATTTCTCGTACTAGGCATCTGCAACTTAATGTGAATAGTTTTATATGGGAAATAAATTGTTAAAGATTTCAATATAAATATGATAATATATGATCAAAGATATCATTATAAATATCTATATATAATAGAAATGAAATCTAAGTATCAGTTCCGTGCGTAAATTCGAAATGGAGAAATTGAGAATGATATTCTACCTTCTTGCCATGCCTTTAGATTCTTGCTCTATAGCATTATTTCTCGATACAAACTTATTATTTTACCAATATTTGAGAAGTCTCGATAATATTGTCTATAAATAAGGATATATATAAGGATTTAACTCCAACCTGTTATATCCTATTGATATATAAGTGATTAATCATACTCATGACATCAAAGCTTTATGATCAATTAAGTATAAAACTTGTCGATCACTAAGTAAAAGATATGAGTTACGCCCAATACAAGATAGTATTATGTAGCGATACATCTTTAGAAAAATAACTCAAAACATATTTTAATGTATAGTAAAATTATTAGGATATTCATATAGATCGTTTTATCTATTAAACATTATCATTTTCTCTCTATTTACCATACAAATATATCTATATATATCTCATATTGCCTAATATCAGAATTCAAAAAATGAATTTGTCTATATACGATATGGCCTACTTTAGGATAAAATACAATTTAAAAAAAATAAGTACTCATATGAAAACAAAGCAAACTGTTCATAATGATAATCTTATGTTCGAGATAGTATATCTTTAATCCATATGAGTATTCTAAAATTATCACCCCCTTCTTTTAAACCCAATAATCTATCCATAGAATTCCTATTCGTATTCTCACACAATAAAGTGATCGTATGTGAGATTTGAAAATCAGAATATGAAATATTTATTAGAGATGATTAACTGACATTTATAGGATACTAATGGTGATTATATAAGAATCTAACTCTACTCTTGAGTGACAAAATAAAAACGCTTATCATGAGCAATATAAGAGAGAGAATAGAGCTATAGCAAATTGCCGAAATTAGGATATTGACTACTAAAAACTAGTATTTACCTATAAATAAATAAGCGAAAAAGTATAACGTACATAGATAGACCCAAGAGTCTATTGTTTAAACTAATCCTCTATTATTCAATAAGTGTACACTATATGAGTGCCGTCTTATATCATATGGAATTATATTTTTTGTTAACTACTCGCGAGACAGAGATCTTCAAGCTCGTCTAACCCCAATGACCACTTCCTGCCACTTAAGTAATTACTACATCTTCCATCAGTTTTATGGCGTCTCTGAATATAAATTTATAGCGATATACGAGAGAGAACTGACATAATAAGTCAATTGAATATTAGATAGATTGTAAGCATAGAGAGGAATTCGATAAAAAATTTAATATACCTTGTACATAGAACGTAAGAGTTGTTAATGAGATCAATAGAACACTTCTGAAAAGCTACTTAAGATCTGATATGTTGTACATGTATAATTCCAATTCTTAGTCCTCATCATTTTATTGCCCCAAAGTCTCTGAACCGCTATGATAGCTCTCATCATATCTTACAATAAGTAGCTTATCTATATATATCTTAGCAAAAAGTAATAGCATAAATTTCTGTCTTGTAAAATATAGATCTACTTAATTTATATACACACCATAACAAATAGCAGAGAAGAAATAATATCATATCTTAATCACATTTATATTTGTAATGCACCATGACTGGGACTTAGACAATTTTTTAGTATCTCCTTCATCAACAAAATACAAGAACAAGAAAGAATCAATACTATAGATTAAAAATTCTCTTTATTGTATGACTTATTGCTAGTGCTTGTATATCTGATTGTTCAGCAAGATAAGTTCAAATCAGTTTAACTATATTTTACTTATAAAGCGATCTAAATATCAGATAAATTGGTATATGTCTTCTGAGAGAGGATAAGTATATATAAGCAATATTATATATATCTATATATATCTCTTTAATTACTTATACGCCATGATCTAATATCTCTTAATACAATAATTATATATCTATGGGCCATATAAAGAATTAGTATTTTCTAATAAATTAAGGAGCTAATATATTCTTATTATATGGAACTGACAAATCATGGTGATTATCAATATGAACATAATAGATATATAGATTGGAAGATTTATGTTTCTTATTAAGTATATCCTCGACGGGGGTATATGATCTTTATCCTAAAATTTAAATCTTTAATTAATGAAATTCTATGTATCAGACGATATAATGTAATCATAAGCGCAATCATGCTCCTATATTCAACACCTAAAGTTTATGGATGTATGATGGACATTTGTGTCCATATTAGCTTATCGCACACACTGCTTCTCTACCAAAAGACTGCATTCAAACTGTCAATAAATCTGAGATATGTAACAAGATACACAAAATTATCAAATCTAACCTGAAACGGAAATCTGTATCTTGGTCCTTTCTTTAAGACAAACAATATGTTCTTACTTATTATTATGACACAATTTCAATTACCCATACTCTATAAATAAGAAGAATTACAGGGTTATGAATGATGAGAAGGAGGTAGACATTCTACCAGTAATGACTCGGTGTCTGCGCAATGTAAAAAGTTAATATAACGCGTCTTCTTACTCTTTTAAGGCCGTATTTCCTTCTCAAAGACTGTTATTATTTTATACTAGATTCACTAAAAGCTGAATTAAGCTAACTTCAACTCGCAAAACCTTCCCAGTATATGATTATTTTTAACCCTACAACATAACCAACAAATATGCTTATGATTCCAAATTAACAAGACGAGTAAAACGTGCGTTTTGCTTCTCCTCAATCACTATTAGCTCAAGACTATCAAGAACTGCTATCCCTATGTATTACTATGGGCAGAGGAGGAGGTGATAACTCGCTCCTCTCCATACACCGCCCCCTTCTTCCGCTACCGATCGTATCGACTTCTAATTACTCATGCGCTTTTCGTAATACAGCATACCCGACTACTCTTTGGAGGTTCTTCTCTACCTCATTGAAGAAACAGATCTCACCATCTAAACATGTAACTCAATAATGTAGTACATATCCCCATTCTACCACGTTGAGTGGCCAGTACTCCAACCTCACCTCGTGGATGAATGGCTTTTCATAATAAATATATAGATGCGAGAACACAATAATCTATTCTTTCGACGTTTAGTTAATATACCTGTTTCAAGATATATATATATTACGTATCTGGATAGATATCTGAAGAAGTACCACCAACAGCGAGTCTATTAAATGAAAGCACCAACCCTAACCGCTCTCCTTTTACAGCCTTTTGTTATGTAATCGCTGCTTTTGTTGTATTAGTTTTTTAATATCTTTATTCACATTATGAAGATATATTAATTTACCATACTTGCTTCGATGAAATTTAATATTACTATAGTAATTTTAATCTATCGATCCTGTGCATTAGATCATACAGTCACAGACTAGCAGTGCGAGAAGTGTTTGTTCTCCTGCCCATTTACGATTCGCACGATGTAGATTCGCACTGTCGAGTAGGAGAATCACTCTCTGATCGTACTTTTAGAGTAAACGATAATGAAAAAGAGAATGTCATACGGTATCTTCAGAGTTCAATTTCAACCCGATCTCTTCAATCTCTTAATTAATGATTATACGTCTGATGCCTACATGAATCATAAATTACGCTCTTTACTCATGCGAGTTGTTCTATGCGGGATATCGAGTGTAGTAGGAAAGTATGTAATCACAGCTATGAGAAACAGCATTCTGGAAACGTTGTTTGAATAGATGCTATCTAGATCCTTCATACATCATCTAATATATTAACTGTGTGTCCTTCTGATTCAATGACGCTATAGCTAGCCCCTATGTTCAATCTGCGATTAACTTACTCATTATTCAAATTGATAAGATTATTTTAATAAATACTCACTCGAATATGATAAGATCCTATAATGAAACTATTCTATGCAGATTCAATCTAACATGCTAAAAAAGAATGTATGCTTTAGATAAGCTCATTAAAAAGCCCCAAATTATATTGTATTTCTTGATCTGCATCAAAATCCCCACCAGCAAAATTACCCATATGTACATGAATCCAAACATCTTGGAACATTGTCAAAACCCATTTCTCTGTTTTTACCTTATTCCACTGATCGATCTTTGCACCATATATAGGATGTAAGGAGGAGAATGCTTTTTCCTTTATGAGCAACCCTTCTTATTCTTCTTCTTCTTTTCTTTCTTGTCTCGTTCGCTGTCACTGAAATATAGAACTTCGGATCCTATTCCATTTTCAGGTTCTTTATTACATTTTCCTACAATTTCAGAGAAAACTAACATGACGCGAAATCAAAAAGACGATGTGGATTTAAAGGAAGATCAACAAAGTTACAAAGAAGCATCAAAATAGACCTTTCAGACCCACATATCAATAATCATCTAACACCGGTACCAAACCAAACAACAAAGTTTTAAAACTTTTCTCCATTTTTCTAAGCCACCAAACACAAGAATAAAATAAGAAGGTGAAGAAAATGAACCACCGTTGGTTTGGACTCCTTCAACTTCTTCAACTAAATTGTCATTTGAACTCCTGCCAGGGGCACCCCACCGTTTCCTCCGCCAGCAATAGGATTCCCCTGTAAGAATTATGTCTTAAATTTTCTCTAACTCATGAAACCCACAATCAAATTTTTATTGTTTCTTAATTTTTGCGATGGTGTTCAGGACATTTATTTTAGGGTGTTAATTAATTTGGCTCCTGAATTACAGTCAATTTTGATTTAGACTATAAACTGAAGCATACACTTTAGATACTCAACTACTAAGTTATTGTATAAGTAGGGCCCATTTCATCAGTTGTTTGACGTTATTTTGGATGAAAAACCAAATTTGACTTTTTTTTAAAAAATACTCTTACTTTGAACTAATGAAAACAAGTTTACCCTTTGAAACAAATTGACAATATCTGAACAAATATAAGTATAGTATATATTAAACTAAAAAAAAAAAAAAAATAAAGTTTAAGGGTAGCCAAACACCATTTTTTTTTTTTTGGAAAATCTATAATAAATCTTGACATAATAAATACTAAGTTTTTATTTATTTTAGTTTACGGCTAGTTTTTCATGAATGTAAAAGGTCATTTGTGAATTTTGACAATTTGTTGCAAGTCTGTTGGTGTCACGTACATTAAAAAATATTTTATTTTTACTTTTATTAAAAAATTTAAATATTGAAACAAAAAAAAAATTCAAGTTTAAGGGTGGCTGAACCACTTATTCAAAATACCATCGTTGACATTGAAAATCAAATTTTTTCCTTATATTTTTTCAAAAAAAACATTAATTTTTTTTTTTTTTTTTTTGAAGAAAAGTGGAATAAGGGGGGTGGTGCAGTAGGTTGGGGTTGCCAGACCACCCCCACACCTCATGGGAATGGGTCAAGCCAACCTTAGCACATGGGGTGCTCGATGGCCACCCATTCCTTTTCCTTTTATTATTATGTATAATATATATGATATAATTATATGTATTTATTTATTATTCATTTTTATTTTATTTTAATTATTATTTAATTCTTAAAAAATTAGCGAATTATCTCTTGGTGAAGAATGTCATAAACGGATCACGTGATCACTAGCACGTCCGAGCATAGTGCTCATTCTGACGGATTGGGTTCTTTTACAATAACTTGTATTTGTATAGTAAGTGTATTAAATTGTCAATTTAGAAATCTAATCAAAATGCGGCATTAGTTACGAGCAAATTATATTTAACCTTTTTTGTTATACGATTGGGCCTACTTAAAACCCGTTTGCAACTCAAAACTGGGTGACCTCTTCTCCCCGGTGCACTTATCTTACCTCCATTTCGTTTTTATTTCCTTTTCTTCTTTTTTTGTTTTTGTTTTTTTGGATTTTTTTTTCTATTTTTCTGAGCACCCTTTCTTTTGTTGACATAGATTCGTAACATCACCTATTAAGATGGATAGCATGCAATAACATAGCTGACGCATTAAAATGTAAGAAAAGTACATGCATTACCGTCCTGGAGGGTGTATAAATGATGGCTGCTGGGGGTTCGGCCCTCGGTTGCATGCAGACTCTTTCCTTTTTGCTTTTCCATTCAAATTAATTTTGGACTGAAATTTGTCTATACAATTAGGGTATAGTTGATTGTGGACCGCCTAATTTTCCTTAAAATAGTGATATGTCTTCTTCTCAGCGGCTTTGTAATTTCTTGAAAAGAAAGTAGTTTTTATTACAGCTTAAATAACACCACACTCACCTTTTGAAGCTTGACATTGTAGGAGATGCTAGCAGGAACTGTTGTCGATCTTTTTTGTGTTCTTGTACACTACTTTACCCTCTTTGCCATTTTTGGGACTGCAAGCTTTTGCCACATTATACTGGCCTAATTGACAACATCCATCATCTTGAGAAAGAGCAACACAACCGCATTCATATTTGTGTATATTTTTATATCATTTCATTCAAATTTTTTTAAATTAATTTTAATCTGTACGAGTCCTCCATTAATTATTAATTTGCAAAAAATTCATGAACGAATAGGCAAATTATTATAGAGATTTCCTTGACCAAAAGAAAACTACTGGCAGCAAAGCAAAAGCAAAAGCGAAATTCGTGATAGTGTCAATCCTGATACTTACAAGCAGTTTGCGCTCTAGTTGCCCATAGATTGACGTTTTTCATATATTCAAGGTGACATAGAGTGCCGTCTTTTTTGTAGTCAGGTATTTGTTACTTTTTATTCCGGCAGTCGTTTCTTCAGCTCGTCTACACAGATGACCACTATTCCTGCTACTGTAAGTAAATTACTTCATCTTTTGATCAGTTTTATTCGTTTCCATTTATTCTTTGCGTCGAATCGGCGTGAGTGTGATAGAGGTAGAGAAGAAGGGGATATTATGCGGTCATGGACTGGTAGAATCGACCTTAAAACATGACCCTCCCGTGCTTGTTGTGAATTATGTTGTTTGAACCCAATCTCGTCCATGGCACAAAGTCCTGCCAATAGTGCTCTTTAGCATAGTAGCTAAAACTTAGTCAAAAATTGTAAATCTACATTGTACTTTTTTATATCACACTCTAAAAATTCTTTTCTACTTATCTATTTTATTTAAATATTATTTTCTAAGTCTTTTTTATTGTTTCTTAAAGAAGAAAAGAAGAAAGAGAATAGATCATCATTATTGATTGTTGTGTTACTTAGGCCAAAGAATAGCAAAAGTTACTCATTTCAGTAGCATAAAAAGGTGATTTTAGTATCTGCTGGAGAAGGAAATTAGCATAATATACGCCATTGACTATATCGCTTAAGATAAGCTAAACCGAGTCATTATCTAATAAATATTCAATATTTCATATTTGAAACTGTATCATGGTTGGATTTATAGAGGGTAGGAGTGGAGTATTTTTTTTCTTATTTAGTGAAAAGGCCCATGATAATATGTATCAACAGTTTTGTTGGTTGTTCTACTTCACACTATGGATGACTATTTGTGTTCATTCACCTCTCCTTCAAGTGGTCCACCTGTGAAACGAATGGTACAAAAAAAAAATGTCAATTCGTTGTATGTCTTTTGGACGCGCGTATTACATTATTTTCAATTCCAAGCCTTTACGCGATTTTGATGTGAGGGTGAGACGTAACTTCCGAATATAAAAAGTTTAATTGAAATGCTCTTTCTCTTTTTGGCGTTATCTCTCAAGACCATATTATGTGACAAAGCAGAGCTACTTTCAAATCGCAAAATCCTTCGGCGTTGATTATTCTTGAAATCCAAACTACCTTATTCATTAAACGGGGATAACAGCGTTTGCTATCCCATACTATTAGTAAAGACGGTTTTCCAAACACTCATGTAAATAACAGAATTAAGTTAAAGTATTATGTATTTTTCACTTTTACAATTGAAGAGTAAACAAGGGATTTTTGGTTAGGTAAATCTTTGGGATTAAAACAAATCGATATTACATATTTTGAATTTATTTTTAATTAATATGTGACACAATTTTTGTAATCTATTGTATATATGGATTACCGTAATGTGTTGCTAATAAAGTAATGAGAAAGAAGATAACTCTTTATGAGTTTTTTATTTGTCGTACGTGGACGTCTAATGTATCAAGATACTAATAGAATCTATAATTTTTGATTCTTTTGTTTATTAATTTATTTTCTTTGTATTTTAGGTTGTATTTCAATGAGAATTTAAAAAATTCTCGGATGAAATTAATTAATAAATAGTGTGTAAGTAATTACTCTCATCTTTGCATCAATTTTTGCGGTTTCATATTATTTTTCGACTTACCAGGTTGTGTTCAGACTCTTTAAGTACCTTCATGAAGAAAATAATGACATGGTTTATCTAATCTGTCTTGTTCCTAATGTAAGTCATTGCTTAAATGTTATTATTTTGACAGCGATGCGGTACCGTTTTAGGAAAAATCATTCTAAACATGACTTTTGAGACATACAATTTCCTAATCATCATAATATTGTTGCCTTTCTGAACACATAGGTAATATTTCAAAATTATAATAAAACGAAATAGGATAAGCCTATTGTTCTACATGCTTAATTAATGCACAGGATGGCTGTTTGGTAACATAGATTTTTCAAGATCATTTTTAATATTTCAATCAAAGAATAAAATATTAGTAACTTTCCAGACAATATCTTTTATTGATAATACTTTTTGACAGAAAGGTTTACGACAAAATAAAAGACAACTTAGGAATACTTTGAAACTTGTTCAATAGTTATTGGATCCTATGAAAAGTTGTAGCAACTATTATATAATATATTTAAGAAAAAATCAATATATTTTTCGTTGTTCTTTATGATAATTGGCTTAAAGTGCTTTAAATTTTTTTCTTAAGATCATTGAGCTAATAAGCTCCGTTAACAATTACTTCTATAAAGTTATTGGACGAAGAGAGATCTGTGGATCCTTCTTCTTGTAGTGATAAGAAGTTTGTGGAAATGGAGGATAAAGATCTGGTGGAGGACGAGATTGTGGATGATGAAGAGGAGTTCTGGAGTTGGAGCTTTCTTTTAGCTCTACGAAATAGAGTAAAGCAGAGTCCCTCTCTAAGCAGAAGGACGTTCAAAATATGGTGAAGCGGAAGAAAGTTGCTATGGTCTGTCGTATTGAAGCGTAGGCCAAGCTTAGTTCCTTATTGAAACAAGGAACTAAGCTTGGCCTACGCTTATTGATTGTTCCAACTACCATAACCATAAAAGCAGATGAGTACCGCTACATTTGACAAGAAGAGCTCCTAATTCCAAAACTGCAGTTCGCGTTCTTGTGCTCTTCATTTGATTTACTTATTACCCAATAAAAAAGCTCTTCATTGATTCGTTTTTATTTTTAAGCAATTCTGTTTTTCATCGTTCTTAGAATTTGTAGTTATT
>FXXK01004193.1:7500-24728 GCA_900184695.1 Betula pendula | reverse complement strand
GAGCAAAGAGGAGAAAAGAACCACCTAAGAGCAAAGATGAGGAGCCTAGAATGCAGACCCAGCTAGAATCTCAACCTTCAAGAAATAGAGATATTAAATGCTTTAAGTGTTTGGGTCAGGGGCACATCGCTCCAATGCCAAATTAGGCGAGCGATGATTTTGCCGTTGACAATGGAGAGGTAATGACTGAGAGTGAAGGTGATAGTGATGGGGTGAACCCGAGTTGGTTATGATAGTGATGATGATGGAGAGTGGGTATACACGTGACCGGTGATCTCTGTTGCCAGGCGTGCTCTCAATAACAGCACATTAAGGTGGATGATACAGCGCAACAAAGAGAGAACATTTCCATACTAGATGCCACGTCAACAGCAAGGTATGTAGTATGATCATTGATGGGGGAGTTGTAACTAATGTGGCTAGCACTACTTTTGGTTGAGAAATTGAATTTACCTACCTTAAAAACAACCTCGACCATACAAATTCGCAGTGGTTGAATGATTGTGGAGAGTTAGGGTAGATAGACAATCGTGTTAGTTACTTTTTCAATTGGAAAGTATTAGGATGAAGTTTTTCTGTGATGTTTGTGCCTATGTATGCTGGCCATATTTTGTTGGGGAGGCCGGTGGCAGTATGATAGGAGGGTGACACATGATGGGTCCAAAGAACATTAAACGCTTTGTTAAATGGAGGGCAAAAACAATCAAGCTTGCTCCTTTAACTCCAAGCCAGGTCTATGAGGATTCAACTGAACTTAAAAAGTGAGTTGCTCAAAAAAGAAAGAGTGAAAATGAGAAGTGATCATAAAAAAAAGAGTGAAAAGAGAGTGATCAAAAAGAAGAGTGAAAAAGAGATTGAGCAAAAAAGAAAGAGTGAAAAAGGAAACGTAAGAGTGTGGCCGCGAGTAAAGAAAAAAAGAGTAGAGTCACGGAGAGAAAAAGAAAGAAAGCAGCAGAGAGAAAAGGAAAGACAAAAGTGAGTTTCATACAAGAGAGAGTAAGGTTAAGAGGGCTTTCTTCGCAGATCGCCCTATGATTTTCCTGGTCTATAAAGAGTTTTTCCCCTTATATTTTTAATCTTTGATGAAAACAACCATCTCTTCCTAGTTTGGCTGTTTCTTTGTTGAAGGAGTTTGAGGATGTAATTCCTTAGAGGAGATGCCTAACGAGTTGCCCACCCATTAGAGGCATTGAAGCACCAAGATGATTTTGTACCCGAAACTGCTATTCCAAACCGACCCAGCTATAGGAGTAATCCGAAGGAGACCAAGGAGCTTCAGAGGCAAGTTGAGGATTTTGATGAGCCAAGGGTTACGTGAGGGAGAGCATGAGCCCATGTACGGTACCGGTGCACTCGTGCAAAAAGAATGAGGAACGTGGAGGATGTGCATTGATTGTAGGCAGTCAAAATATCACGATAAAAGATATCGCCATCCCATTCCTAGATTATATGAAACTGCTTGATGAATTGCATGGCTCATTATTTCGAGTAAAATTGATCTAAAAGTGAGGTACATCGATTAAATGAAAGAGAGTGATGGATGAAAAAACTGCTTTTAAACTAAGTATGGCTTTATGATGGTTGCGTTTGCATTTGACTTAAAATGACCCAGTACTAATTCATGGATTGATGAACCATACTCCTACGCGTTTCATTGGTAAGTTTGTGGTTGTGTATTTGATGATATCCTAGTGTACAGCAAGAACTTAATGACATATTGAGCATTTGAGATATGTGTTTGATGTGTTGAAAGTGAAAGTTGTATGCTAATTTTCAAGAAATGTACCTTTTGCACTAGAAGAGTTGTTTTTCTTGGTTATGTTTATAGTAAAAGGTATTGAAGTGGATGAAGAGAAAAGTCAAGGCCATCAAGGAATGCAACGCCAAGAAGCATCCTGAGGTAAGAAAGCTTTCACGGCTTAGGCTAGTTTTTTATCGGCGTTTTGTTAAAACTTTACGCAACATTGCTGGCACCACTACACTGAAGTCATTAAAAAGAATGTTGGGTTTCATTGGGGGTTAAAAAAATGAACGATAAAACCAAATAGAGAAATAGATGTTTTGCACCATTAAGAATGTTTGGTCTGCACCTGTGCTTAGAATTATTGATTTTTAACAAGCTTTTGAGATTGAATGTGATGCCACAGGTTTAGGGATTGAGCAGTTGTTGTGGCAGGATAAAGGCGGCCATAGCCTTATTCAGTGAGAACTAAGTGGGGCTTTCATTAAAGTAACCTTACTTATGACAAGAGCTTAGCTCTTGTTCGTGCATTGGAACTTGCAGCACTACCTACTGGACTTGGGAATTGTTGATCCACACGATCATGAATCATTGAGCATCTCAAGGGTCAAGGTAAGTTGCAATAAAAGCATGCTCGTTGGAGGATACAGAGACATTTTCATAGTCATCCTTTAGCAAGCAAGGTAAGGAGAACATTGTTGTTGATGCTTTATCCGGAGGTAATTACTTCTTCCTTCTATGAGTGCTAAAAATGCTTAGGTTTGAATATGGTGAAAGACCTGTATGCCAATGATGCTGACTTTTCAATGTGTACTGCATGTGATAGGCGGCATGTTGTAAGTTTTACAGCATGATGGTTACTTGTTAAAGAAAGCAGGAAACTTTTGTGGTACTGCAAGTTGTTCTCTATACGTGAGTTATTGTGTGCGTGAGGCACATGGTGGGGATTAAGGGGCACCTTTAGTGTCAAGAAAACTTTAGATAATTTTGCATGAGCATTCTTTAGCCTAAGATGAAGCGAGATGTCAATCGCCTTTGTAGCAGGTACATTACATGTAATAAAGCCAAATCTAAAGTTTTGCACATGGGTTGTATACACCCTACCCCACCTAGGAGCCATGGGTCACATACTCTATGGACTTTTGTTTTGAGTTGCCTAGACAAAAGGGGTAGCGAGTCTATTTTGTGATTGATGTGGATAGAATTTAGTAAGATGGCACATTTATTCAATGCCATAAAAAGATGAGCCACAAACATAACTGACTTGTTTTTTCAGGGAGATAGTGCGACTCAATGGTGTGCCCAGGAGTATTTGTTTTCTGATAGGTACGTTAATTCTTAGCTACTACTTTGGAAGATGTTGTGGGAGTAAATTGGGTACTAAGCTCTTATTTTTTACTACAGTTTTTGTCAATCCGCAGACATAATGGTCAAACTGAGTAGTTAAATAGGACTTTACTAGCTTTTACGCATTGCTTGTTCATTAAGAATTTAAAACTGGGAGGTTGTTGGCTTTATAGAGTTTGCATATAATAGGACCATGCATTACTACTACTCATATTTCCTTTTGAATTGTTTATGGATTAATCGCTTACTCCGTTAGATTTGATGCCTTTACTTGTGGCATGATTATGAGTGCTTGATGCCAAAAGAGGCATGAGTTGGTGAAGTCACTTCATGAGAGGATACGGCTTCCAAATTGCCCACAAGAATGAAGGAGGTCGCACCTCAAGCCAATAAAGGCGAAGACGTGTCATCTTTGAACCAGGAGATTAGGTTGGGTTCATAATGCGCCAAAGAAAGATTCCCAGCTCATCGGAAGACTAAGTTGCATCCCGAGGAAGGACTTTCCAAATTGCTTGAGAAAATTAATGAAAGATGCATATAAATGGATCTTCCAGGTGAGTATAATGTTTCTACTACCTTCAGATTGTTTTCTGATCTTTCTCCTTTGATGTAGGATGAAGATTCGAGGTCGAATCTTTTGAGGAGAGGGGAATGGATGGGAACCAAGGTGGGCCTACTCTTAAAGATCCTTTGCAATTCCAGATGGGCCAATTACAAGACTAAGAGGCCTAAGAAGATCAGGAAGCAATGCAAGGATTAGTGCAATCCACTTTGGATGCAGCTAGCAAAGCCAACCTCAAATATGGGCTTGAAAGAAGTAGATACAGTCTTTGTCCACTTGATCCAAGCTGTGGAAGACTGACTTAAAAATGGGGCCTAGTTTATTGAAGGGCTTCAATTTGGTTAAAGGCTTTATTTTATTAGTTTAGATATAATATGGCTTGAGGATGTTTGGCCATATTATTTCTTATGTTTATTTAATGGTTTCAAAAGAACTTTAATTGTTTCACTTGAGGGTTATTTTGGAAAACGGCCTTATTTTGGCCTAGGTTTATTTGTAGGTAGTATTAAACATCTTATAGCCACCACTTAAGGGTGTCTAGACATTATTTTGAATTTTAATTGTGAGTTAGTTTACTCTTGTTCTTGATTGAACTTTTGACTTATCAAAGGTAAATCACAACCTTTGTGGCGTTCTTCCTGTAATTTGGGTTCTTGAGACAGGATTTCAACGTCTAGGATATTAATATAAGCTAGGTTCTTTAAACGTGTTTTCAAAGGGTCTAAATTCTCCATCCATAGACATTAGAGTTTGGCATTCTATTGAGGTGAATTGATTGTCAAGGGTTCAACAATTTCTCTTACTACGGATTACATATTATATTAAACTAATAAAATAAAGCCTTTAATAACAATAGGCCCTATTTTAATAACAATAGGCCTAGATGGGTCAATTACAAGACCAAGAGCAAGAAGATCAAGGAAAGCAATGCAAGGATTAGTGCAATCCACTTGGGATGAAGCTAGCAAGAGCCGAACACTCAAGATGGGCTTGAAAAGAAGGAGAACATCTTGATCCACTTGTTCTAGTTATGGAAGATTGACTTAAAAATAGGGCCTATTGTTATTAAAGGCTTTATTTTATTAGTTTAGAATAATGGGCTTGAGGATATTTGGCCCATATATTTCTTATGTTTTATTAATTTAGGGTTTCCAAAGAAACTTTAATTGTTCCACTTGAGGGTTTTGGGAAATGGGCCTTATTTGCCAGGGTTATTTTGTAGGGAGTATTTAAAACATCTCATAGCCACCACTTAAAGGGACAGACATTTATTTGAATTTTAATTGTGAGTTGAGTTTACTCTTCTTGTTCTTGATTGAATTTTTGAACTTACCAAAGGTAAATCACAACCTTTGTGGTGTTCTTCCTCGTATTTGGGTTCTTGAGCGGGATTTCAACAGGTCTAGATTTTAATATAATCTAGGTTCTTGAAATGTGTTTTCAACGGGTCTTAATTCTCCATCTATAGACTTGAGTTTGGCTTTCTTGGGTGAGTTTTCAAATTGATTGTGGTTCAACGGATTTCTCTTCCTGCGGGTTCATATTTATTCTTAAACTAATTAAAATAAGCCTTTAATAACAATATGCCATTTTTAATACAATAGGCCCTATTTTTAATAACAATAGGCCTAGATGGGCCAATTACAAGACCAAGAGCCAAAAGATCAGAGGAGCAATGCAAGATTAGTGCATCCACTTGGGATGAAGCTAACAAGAGCCTATACACTCAAGATGGGCTTGAAAGAAGGAGAACCAGTCTTGATCCACTTGTTCCAAGTTATGGAAGACTTGACTTAAAAATAGGCCTATTGTTATTAAAGGCTTTATTTTATTAGTTTAGATAAATGGGCTTGAGGATGTTGGCCATATATTTCTTATGTTTTATTAATTAGGGTTTCAAAGAACTTTAATTGTCCACTTGAGGGTATTTTGGAAAAGGGCCTTATTTTGGCCTAGGGTTATTTTGTAGGAGTATTTAAACATCTCATAGCCACCACTAAAGGGACAGACATTATTTTGAATTTTAATTGTGAGTTGAGTTTACTCTCTTGTTCTTGATTGAACTTTGAACTTTCAAAGGTAAATCACAACCTTTGTGGCGTCTTCCTCGTAATTTTGGGTTCCTTGAGACGGATTTCAACGGGTCTAGATTTTAATATAATCATAGGTTCTTGAAACGTGTTTTCAACGGGTCTAAATTCTCCATCTATAGACTTGAGTTTGGCTTTCTTGGGTGAGTTTTCAAATTGATTGTGGGTTCAACAGATTTCTCTTCCTGCGGGTTCATATCATCCACCTAAATAAATAGGCAAATAAATGCACGTTTTACTTGTAAGTGCACAAGATCAAAACGATAATATAGAGAGTAAGTACGAGATCATTCCTATGATGATTGGTAAATTATGTTTAAAGAGAATTTCCTAGAGCAAGTATCTTGAATGAAATTAAAAATAAATGAAATAAGATTGTAATGGAACGAAATAAATAATAGAATTGAAAACAATAAGTAAAAAGGGTAAGGTTCCGATATCCACCACTAATCATACTCTTTTCGGGACCCATTATGCACAATGCTACAACCTATATTGTGATGCTCAATATTTGTCAGCCACAAGGGCATGTCATCTACACATAAAGCTATTGATTTCCCTAAGCAACGAGTTAGGCATGACATTTACTCTAACTTTTCTCTTCCTCAAAGGATTTAGCATGACATCTACTAAGTTGTTCTTTGAGAAAGCATAAATCTATGAAAATCGACAAACACACTCAGGCTAGAACATGGCATCTATTCCAATTGTCTTCATGTTGATTATTCCAAGAACCTGTGATGGGATTCTTTCATTACTTTAATATACATAGGACTCGGCCATCCAAATTGACATATATAATACTCCATACTACATGCATATGATGATTAAGCACAAACATGTGAGGAATGAATGTAAACCGAAATAATCAATTAAGAATCATACAAATAGTTGTAGCAAGGCAAATCCAACCTTAAAGAAACATGATTAGGGCTTCAATCGAGTCCCAACAAAAGTATTTAACTACAACAAATTCGGACTAGACTATATACATACAGAAAATAAAGAAATGAAGAAAGAAAAACTTGAAACCCTTCTTGATGGAGCCTTTGATTCCTCTCCAAAGCTTGTATATTTGTTTTGGAGGACTTAGGGGAATATTTATAGAGTTTAGGAACAACTCTAGTTAATTTCGTACAGCCTACAAGTCCAAAATCGAGTTGGATTCGGATTTCCATCTTTTCAAAGCAAACCAACCGACTTCAACATTCTGCAGAAAACGATGGGGATCAAGCGCTAGGATTGGGCGCTCTAGCCATTGGTTCTCGATCCCCAGTTTTGGCACTCAAGTCCACCTTATATGCTTTAGCTTTGGCTTAATGATTTTTTCCTCTCTAAGTCCTCTTTCCAACGCACTTGACCTTGCTTTAATCTGAGTTTTGAGCTAAAAGTTATGACCAAAATAGTGCACAAAGGTCAAATGCTCAACAGCTTTGCAACAGTTAATGTGTTTTAAGTTCGAATTGATGGAATTGCTTGTATTTAAATCATAGGACCTCAAAACAGTAAATAATACAAAAACAATACAAAATGTCAAATTATAACAAAACTAAGAGATTAACATATGTGAATTAAAGGACTTGAATTTGTAACATTCAGCACTTATCAAACGACCACCTCGCAGTGGAGTTACCTGACATTCACAATGGAACGACTTGATGATACACGCTTGACTAATCAAGGATATTAACCTCCCTGTGGAGCTATGTTATCCATGATTAGAGATTGAAGGAAACATGGTAGTTGATTAATGACGTGGTAGCATTAATGATGGTTTTTTTTAATGACTGACTGTTATTAAAAATGAGAGTAAGTCTCACCTTGTCAAGTGATTAAGAGCACCTTGTCTTGGCCTTGAGCCTTGCGTCCATGCTAAGGGTGTTTTTAATTTACGGAACTAGGTTGTCATAGCATTTTAAATATGATATGTTTTCTTGGGTTTACATATTGATATAATGCTAAATATATATATGCTGATATATGCTCAATGTTATATATTTTATCAAAACTAAGAATGTCTACATTATGCACCTTTCTCAACTTTTATATATATTGTTGATTGTTGATTTGACTGAACTAAGTTATGTTGTCTAGAAACATAATTTGGATATAGTGCTAGCAGCTTAAAGGAACACTTATGTGTTGCTTAAGCTATGTCCAGATATTCCGGTTTTGGAAGCCTCTCAAAGGGACTGGTAACGATTTGATTCATTAGTTAAAGTCAAAAGAGAGATGGTTGTTATTACATGTTGACTTCAACGTCAAATGTATTCATGCGGAGCATGCAAGAGGTATCACTTGTTTCAGGCTTCATTGCCTGAAAGAGATGTTTTAGTTGAACTTCAGGTTGCAATTTAATTGCAAGGAAATGGAAGTTGATGGATGCTGAGATTGGTAATAAATCTTGAGTAAAACTAGAAGAACGACAAAGGCTAAAGCCAAGAGTGGAGAGTGCTCCCACTATGGTGAAGTAAGGCACTATAAAAGGAACTATGCCAAGTTTCTAAACATTCAAAGTGAAGGTAAAGAATCTTCCCTCATGGTTGAACATGTTTAGTGGTGAATCCCACAGATTCTTGGTGTGTGGATTCAAGGACCACTAATCATGTCTACAATATGATGCAGGGGTTCCAGGTAACCAAGGAATTAGATGAAGGAAAGATATATCTAACACTAGGAGATGGGACTAGGGTTCTAGTCCACTCCAGTGGAATTTTTGAACTTTATATTAATTTTAAGTGTTTTTCTATTATCAGCCTATCAAAGTATATACCCAATTACACATGTATTTATTTACTGTAGCATTTATGGATAAATACGATTATACCCCTAGTTGAGGGATAACGGGATAATAAAGAAAAGGTAATTACTTATCTTTTCTATAATTATTATAGATGGTTTGTATATTATAATTCCTTATTAATATTCTGTTAACAATTCTGTTTTTGAACCTACTCATAATGCTTTACTATTAAAAGAAAGATTTCTTTAACTAATGAAGCATATCTTTGGCACTTATGTCTTGGTGGTATTTAAATAAAAAATGATTCTAAGACTGGTTAATGATGGGCTTTTCGGCCCATAGGATTATCCAGTCTATGAATCAGTTTTTAGAAATAAAATGAACAAGAAACCTTTTTCTATAAAAACGGTATAGAGCTATGGATTTATTAGAGTTAGTACATATTGATGTATGTGGTCCCATGAATGTCCTAACACAAGGTGGCGAATGCTCCCATGAGAACTTTATGGATCATTTGTCAGAAGAAGGAATTATATCCTAGCTGACTACACCGGAGAGATGGTATAGCAGGATGAAGGAATAGAATATTCTTTAAGAATGATAAGAGCTATGATGAGCTATGTTACTCTGTCATTTTTTGATATGGTTTAGAAACAGCATCATACTTTCTTAAATATGATTGTTTGTTAAATATCCAAAATGGACAAAAGGGTTATTTGTTTTATAGTCCTGAGGATAAGAAAATGTTTGTTTCCATAAACGGTAAATTTCTGAAAGGATGACTATATAAAACAAATTTAAACCAAAGAGTAAAGTGGTTCTGGAAAGGAATGCTAGAAGGATCATCTTCAAAGGTTATTGAAGATGAGGTGGTTGTATTTAATACACCACAAGTTGTTATGGATAAGACACCGAGTACCATCATACCGCTTCGGAGTGGGAGAATTGTCATGTAATCTTACATATTGATGTTATTAAGAGAAGCCTACGTGGCTATACCTAATTAACTTGAATAAAATCCTAAAACTACAATGTAATAGTTGAATGATGTGGATGCAAACCATAAGATCAAAAGCTAAAAGAATTAAGTTGGAATCTAAGTATTCCAACAAAGTCTGGATTCTTGTAAGAAAGCCTATTGGTTATAAATGGTTTTACAAGAAAAGGAGAAGAATGGATAGAAAAGGTTAAAACCTTTAGGTCAAGATAATGGCAAAAGTTTTTTCAGAAAGAAAATGATCTACTATGAGGAAAGTTTTCGCCGATAGCTATGCTTGAATCTATCCAAATACTCTTGTCCATTACTACTCATTTCATAATGACTTTAGGCAAATGGACTTCAAGATAGCCTTCTTTAAATGGGTAACTTGACAAAGACATCTATGCAACCATTGAGGTCATCTATGATTACATAGGCGGAAAAGAAATGAGTGAGTCAACAGATTCAATGAATAAAAGTCCACTAAATTTTTTTAAGGAACCGAAATGTTAGTTACATGAGTTTACAGTAACAGCTACTAAGAGTATGGCATTTTATTTTGAATTATAAACCAGCTGATGAAGTAAACACATGTGGTCATAAAACATCTGAAATATATTAATAGCTGAGTACATATATGTATGTTCCAGTCTCCCGCCCGTACTAATACACATACGTGCTCATCTATGTTATAAATATAGCATATAACTCAGCTACACTCATATATAAGTATTCCTTCCACTATGGGTGCAAACACAAGTATATGAGCATATCTAAGCAATAAAACATAAATCACATATGCAGCTACCCATGAAAGTATACAGAGGTTCAGCCCGTAGCAAACTTGTAAGCATACTAACATGTCTATAAGAAAGCCTAATAAATCTCATCATATGCAACAAGCTATAAGAATATACATATGTGCTTTCCCATTAAACCTCATCTGCATACTAATACATCTATAATAAAGACAATAAATCATCATATAATATGTCTCATAAATCAATTCTAAACCTCATATAAGTTGATAATGTTTTGGCAATGTAAATGTGCAGCAGACATTACTTAAACATTCGTGTTAGAAGTCGGTATTCATCGAGCGAAATTTATAAGTATTTATACTTACTAAGAGTGATACACACCTTAAATTGTTTTATGTTTTGTTTTTAATGTTTAGCAAATGTTATACATGCTAAACAAATTAAATGCTTTATAAGATTTTTGAAGGAACAATATGATGGTTTAAAAGACGAACCGATGATACTTTATAATAACTTGTGATTTGTGCTTTCGATTATCCTCTTGAGATTTATGATTATTTGATGAGTGATTGATGATGTTTTATTGTGATTTATGATTATGACGTACATAGATATATATATATATAATGATATGTTGAGTTTATGATATTTGATTTGTTATTAATATTTGAGAAAAAAAATATGGCAAAAGATTTATAAGATGATATGAACAGAGAGTAAAGAGTTTGCAAGATATTTCAGAGCATATGAATGAAGAGCATAAACAGTTCATGTAAACACACGCCACAGGGGTTGTAAAAATCTGTGTGCAACAGAGAAAAGAAAAAGAGATAGAGTACAGAGTAACCCATGCCACAAGGGTTGTAAAAATCATGCTCATATGCTATGTCTCTGTCTCTGGTGCACACATAAAAAGTGCATGTAAACCCACGCCACAGGGGTTGATCACTAGGATACGGGGAGCAAATGTACCATAGGAAAAGGAAATCACAATGAACGCAAGTATCTTCTCATTAGAGAGATAGCAGTTGTGGCTAAGATTTTGGCAAACCATTCACTAAGACCTTGCAGATGGAGATTTTCTAAATCTCAGGGGAATGGAAGTCAAATGTATGCCCAATTGGAATTGTGTGCAAGTGAGCAGATTGTTGGAGATTATGCCCTAAATCCCAATTATTTTCATGTTGACATTAAGAGTTTATTATGAATAATTATTATTATTCACTAATTAAATATTTTGTTTCATATAGCATATATTTTTGTATGATATCTATTGATTAATCCCCAATTCCCATACAATGGGCCCAGAGCATATATTGAATATGGACTATGGGTGTGAGAAATGATCTTTGTCACACAAGGTCTTAGTCTGTAATCCTTGTATTCTGAAAAGTTTTAGAGTTTACAGTCGACAATGGGTTTGGGCATTCCATTGGCTAAGACTGCTACACATCAACTTAAGTGATTTACCTTAATCAGGCGAAGAGGATTCTTCGGGTTGATATAGTAGGTGTATGGTAGTGTACATTGAATTGACTAGGAGTTGTCTTTCTGTGATGACCCGATTTCATAACGCATATATATATATATATTTTTTGAGTTAAATGAAACCGCATCATCATAGTGGCGTACATGCGTACAAGCCATCATTATCTCATAATATGAGCATATCACATCAGAGTAATCATAACATTGCAACAGAAACTAAATAAATAACACTCTGAGAGTAATATAACATAAGGAGCTGACATAAATTATATATAACACTTTTACATTCTAAGTGTTGTATATTAACAGATGGGCTATCAAAAATGCCACATACGGCATAGCTAAAATACATCGATCAGTTTTACACATATATAACATCACGATGTAAAACAAAAGCTAGACTACCATAGTTTATATAAAATGCATCCAGCGTACACCGCCATCAATCATAACTCAAATACGCAGCCACTAGATCTTCATCAAGATGCTTAGTACCTGCAACATCTACATCATCTAAGGTGATCATGAAGTTAACCACATTCGCCCAGTGGATATATGAATCCACGATCTCAGTTGTATAAGAAATCACTAAGTTTTCACAATGAGCCAATTTTCCGTTTTCTACTTAGTTTATAATAACAGCTACGTTTGGTTTATAAAAGGTCTGTCACAAAAACATGATATAGCTGATAAAGTAAACACCATAGTCATGAAATAGTTTAAAACATACTACTTAGCCATGAATATATACAAGCGCTCCATGTTACGTCTGGTCACACATGCATATAATAAACCTGTCTGTACATAACTTTTACATGTATGTCTTTGCTACAGAGCTGCTCCTGTATTCCATTCAATTTTTATCACATTCAATAGGAGTGTCATATAGGCTACCCCTGAGCTACTCATGTATCCGGTCCATTTGTGTCACGATCAACATGAGTGTCATAAGGCTACCCTTGAGCTGCTCGTATCCCGTTCATTTGGGTCACGATCAACATGAATGTCATAAGGCTAAGTCATACTCATAAAATCATTATATGCAAACTATTTGTTGACGTATACATAAATTCTTTTCCATGAAGACTCTTGTGCATACCAATACATCTAGCATGGAATTCTATATAAAACATAATACATATACATTCTCAAATCATAAAAGTGTTATGCATGCTTTCACATTCATACATTTCACAACATAACTTTAAACATAACTTTAAACTTTGATTAGGGCATGGACCCCTTCGCTTTCGTAAGGGCATGGACCCCTTCGCTTTCATAAGGACATATCCCCTTTCATTTTTATAAGGGTATATCCCCTTTCATTTTCATCAGGGCATATTCCCTGTCACTTTCATAAGGGCATATCCCCTTTCCTTTTCATAAGGGCATATCCTTTTTCATTTTCATCAGAGCATATTCCCTGTCACTTTTATAAAGGCATATCTCCTTTCATTTTCATAAAAGCATATCCTCTTTTATTTTCATCAGGGCATATCCCCTGTCACTTTTATAAAGGCGTATCCCCTTTCATTTTCATAAGAGCATATCATCTTTCATTTTTTTCAGGGCATATCCCTTTTCATTTTTATTAAGGCATATCCCCTATCACTTTTATAAGGGCATATCCCCTTTTATTTTTATCAGAGCATTACATTCCTTCGAAAACATATCATTTTTACTATCATCACATGCTCATACTATAAAACATCTCATTCTCTTTCTTTCATGATCATGCATCATTTAACATCATTTCATAAATCATATTTCATCAAGCATTTTTCAACATAATTAAAGGTATCAAGTTATCATCATAAAAAGATTAACATAACATACAATTGGCTCGAACTTAATATAGTCTTTGAAAGCATAAAAATAGTATCTTTTCTTAGTGAGTAATTATACTTACAATGTTTCGCTTGATGCTTAACAATTGACACCAATGACAAGTCTTAATCACCCAAATCTGCAATACATCATTGCATGTGAACATAAGGCATAACTCATAGCTCAAAACATACTTCTATACATCAATGAGTGCTTGTAACCTTATAAGCACATAGCCCAATTGAGACACATATCATATATGGAGCTCAAAACACAATTTAAATACTAACAAAGTTAACCCATAGAGAATCTCTAGGATTAACTTGTAAAACTCTAAGCAAAACCCAACTAACTTAGCTAACTTGAACACCTACCTCAAAGGTATGAAGCCCGGTCTTTGGAACTTCAATCCAACGCTCAAACTCTACCAATATAACAAATTCATAGACAAATAATCAAGATTTAGCAACATGCATAAAGTGTATAGCTCAATCTTGAGAAAGTAGACAATGGTTTGAGAATTTACCTCAAATGATCGGTGGAAACGATAATCTAACACCGAGGAATACGTTACCGGTGTTAGAAATCACAACTCAAACCTTAAAAGATCACTATCTAAAGGTTTAGAGCAAAACCAAGGAAAAGGGGGAGAGCTCCAATTCGTTCCAGTTCAGAAAATGAGCTGAAAAATTTGTGTTTCAACCCATTTATATCGCATTACTGTTCACGGCGTCTGGACCTTGCTGCAGACAGAAGCTACTGTCTGAGAGGCAGCAAGGTTCGTCCAGAAGCAATTACAGACAAGCTGTGGATGAGACCTATTGCGAGGACGATTTGACCTGCAAAACGATAGAATTGGGAAAAGTCATAAACTATAAAGTTGTAGAATTTTGAGTTAGCTTTCCAATGACATACATTTTGCCTCAATTAGAGTTCTGAGTCAAAAGTTATGATCATTTTAATCCAACAAGGTCAGTCTGAAATTATTGATTCGAATGGAATAACTTCTTGAAACTTTTTCTGTGTTTTGTCCATTCTTCTTACTTTCAATTACTATCTTACTCATGATCATTAATTCCACTAAGTCATTTACATAAACAAGTTAATAAAATCCTCTATTCATATTTCGGATATAACATTTTCCATAAAAATACTGTCATTGAGAAAAACAGAAAACTCGCAGAGTACTTATAAACAATGATTCTAAATCCTGACAGGAAGTGGACTCAGATGTCAAGTGGGGGTCACTTTGATACATTTTGGAGTGAGGCCTTAAACGTTGGTCAACATCTCCATGTATTAGGTGATCACATGTAGCATTGTGACAGAAGCTTCACTCAATTGGGAATCCAAGTCCTTTAAGATCATATAAAAGGATAAAAAAATTTCCCCTTGACTATGATATTTATCAAAATTTTATAACGGTTTATTCTCAGTCTCTGTCCAGAGCTTTTGGAATGAAGAATTCCAAAATATTAACTTGTGAAAGGAGTATTCACAGTTGGGAGAATAAACGGGATAATATCTGGAAATCAAGGATTAAGAGGTAGAGAATTTAGTGTGACCGTAACACCGTCTTAATTCTGCTACGGAATAATTTTATGGAGGAATCACACTCATATTTCGTAAGTAAGTCAAAGGGAACGGTGTTGATTTTTAATCAATAATAAATTCTGGAGAACAGTTACAATTGTTTAGTGGAATCAATTGTAATTAAGTAGCGACGGGGATAGTCGGTGACTATTTGAGCCAAATTTATTTTTTCCTTCAGGCCCTCACCAAACTATTGTAAATTAACTATGGACAGGCTTTTATTTATTTTATTGAGCTGCATGTTTTATTTTAATAAAACATGAGCTTAATAATTAAACAAGTTGTTTTAATTAAATTAAGACATGGGCTTATTTAATAACCAGGTTGCTTTAATTAATTAAAACATGGGCCAAGGAAAACTATACAAAGAGGATTTGTTATACCCGAGTTATAATTAAAGGACTTTATGAACTTCATTATGTAAATGACCAAGTGAAATTGATAACCAAGAGTTAAAAAAAGGTAATTACAAGGTTATTCCATTCGAATTAATAATCTCATATTGATCTTGCTGGATTAAAATGATCATAACTTTTGATTTCGAACTCTGATTGAGGTAAACTTTATGGCATGGGAAAGCTAACTCAAAATGCTACAACTTAGATTGTGTCTAAGATTGCATGAAATGTGATATTGCAGCTTATTGTGGCTAAGTGTTGAGAGTTGGTGTCTAAATATAGCATCAAAGAATTGTAGTAATAATTCTTACTCACTGAGGACAAAATACATTTTTATGTTTTCAATAAAGTTTTATAAATGATTAAAAGTAGTATTAGTTTCAAAACATGTTTAAGTCTATGACAAAATCGAGCCAATCATATTTTGTTTTAGAAATGATTTATTATTACTTAATACTTTCAATGTTTTAAGAGATATTCGATGAAATATGATTAATATTGTGTTGTGATTTTGAAAGTATTGAGATATGAATGAGATACTATGATTATTGATTACTTTGATGTTTTGAGATGTTAATTTATGATAACTGAAAAATGACTTGATTTCAATTGTTATGACATGATTACTAAGAAATGATATTATGTTCAGATTTGAAAGTTGCATAGACTATTGGGGATCATGCTCCATGCTAACAAGAAACATGGTATAGCACAGCAGAAACATAACAAAAATTTAATACAGATTTAACTGATCTAGGATCACAATAAACTTCCAGAGAAAGCGTGCTTTTGATTTTCACAAGATTAAAGTAAAACATATATAAGATTTACTTACAAATCATGTCAGCCTCTCCTTAGGCATATAGGGCTCTTTGAATTCACCTTTACATCTTTGTTGTCAATGATCTTCAAAGCTGATGAAGAATGCGAAAAACACCAAGAACGCCATGAACACCAAGAGCTCCAAAATCTTCAAAGGCTTGAAGAATTCAAAGAACGTGAAGAACATGAAGAATAATGAAGATCATTGTTCTTCATAAATCTAAATCTTCTTCTTGATGGCTGAACATGACAATGAGTGTGGACTCACAACTAGAAGCAAGAGAATAATATTTCTTTTTTACAAAAATCACTCACTTAACACCTCAATGCTTATTGTCTACAATTTGTAGGAAACTTGTATTCTAAGAGTGACTTTGTAGTAATGGAAGTAGTTTTTCATTCAATCTATTTTCTGCTTCTGACTCAGCCTCTATTTATAATTGCAGGTTTGCTTGGAGAAGAGGTAATAGAGAGAAATTAATTCCCCTTGTAGCTAATTCCCCTTGTGTAGCCGCCCGCCTATGCTCCCCATGAGCCTAGGGCTAGGGTTAAAACCCTAGCCTAGTCTTTCTCATGACTGCTCAGGCCCCTTGATTTTATCCTGCAGGCCCAATGCTCCTTTTCTATAGACTGTGCTCTAGGAATTAATTCCTTAACCCAAACTCCTCCAAACTAATAGCCCTTAAGAAATAAATTCTCTAGCCCCTGTTTAAATAAATAAAACAAATTAAATTAATATAAATATTAATTTTTGGCCCATGTCTTATTTAAATAAAAACACATGCAATTAATAAATAAATAAATAAATAACTGAAACTCATAATCACTTAGTCAATTTACAACAGCTCAAGAAGTGACTCAGAAGGAAAATAGATTT
>FXXK01004193.1:0-2500 GCA_900184695.1 Betula pendula | reverse complement strand
ACCCAAGAAAGCCAAACTCAAGTCTATGAATGGAGAAATTTAGACCCGTTGAAAATCGTTTCAAGAACCTAGATTATATTAAAATCTAGACCCGTTGAAAATCCCGTCTCAAGAACCCAAATTATGAGGAAGAACGCCACAAAGGTTGTGATTTACCTTTGATAAGTTCAAAAGTTCAATCAAGAACAAGAGGAGAAATCAACTCACAATTAAAATTCAAAATAATGTCTATCTGCTTTAGTGGTGGCTATGAGATGTTTAATACTCCCTACAAATAACCCTAGGCCAAAATAAGGCCCTTTCCAAAATACCCTCAAGTGGAACAATTAAGTTCTTTTGAAACCCTAATTAATAAAACATAAGAAAATAAGGGCAAACATCCTCAAGCCCATTTATTCTAAATTATAAAATAAAGCCTTAATAATAATAGGCCCTATTTTTAAGTCAATCTTCCACAGCTTGGATCAAGTGGATCAAGACTGGTTCTCTTTCTTTCAAGCCCATCTTGATTGTTTGGCTCTTGCTAGCTTCATCCAAGTGGGATTGCACTAATCCTAACATTGCTTCCCTGATCTTTTTGGCTCTTGGTCTTGTTATTGGCACATCTGGAATTTGCAAAGGATCTTTAAGAGTAGGCCCACCTTGGTTCCCATCAAATGTGGTAGCCTTATAGCTCAAAGCAATTGAAAGATCACGAGAAGAACTATCCTACTCACGACTTAGAGTTGCGGCACTGTTATATGCCATGGATATATATGGACGCATTATCTCTATGGCTAGCAGTGTGAAATTCATACCGACCATTAGAGTCTCAGGTAAATATTCACGTGAAAGCGTTCGAACATGAGACTATTGAGAGGGGGAGAGTTACTCAAGGAGCTATCACTTAAACATTGTTTTTGATTCCTTGTAGCCTATTTTACAATATGAATCTCAGAAGTCAACTAACTACATCCTGCGTATCACAGGGCACGCTATCGCACGGCTGTATCTCAGCTGAACGAGAGTGAACGCCGCTACTCCAGAACTGTTGGACAGGAGATTCAGTCGACCGTTCTGTCTTCGTGGGGAGCACTGAATTATTCGTGAAGAGAAGGATAGTTCTACGCGAATATGTATGACTACGCGGGGGTCGAACAAAGTAACGATTGAGAACTAGTATCATTTTCCAAGGGTTGACGATTTGTTCGACCAGCTTAGAGATGCTTCAGCGTTCTCGGAATATTGGTAAACATCTGTCGGATATCACCATCTTTGAGTGCGAGAAGAAGTTCTACCAAAAGGGGCATCCGTACGCGCAAGGCATTTTGAAATCTTTCGGCTGCCTTTGGGATTAACCAATCCTCTTCGGTATACATCCAGTTTATGAGTCGCGTATTTCATAACAACCTCGACTCGTTCGTGGTGGTGTTCATCGGCGACATTCTTGTCTACTCGGCAACTCATCGTGTGTGGATGGAGAATTTTGAAAACAGTACTAGAAGTACTAAGACAGAGAGAGCTCTTCGCTGAGCTAAAGAAGGGTGTCTTTCCGCTGGAAGAGGTATCTCTCTTGGGTCATGTTGTCTCCGAGGATAGCAATTTTATACAACTGAAAAAGATAGAGGGTATTGTTGAATGGGAACAGCCAACAAGCGTTTTATAAATATCACAGATTTTGGATTGGACTTCGATGGTTACTATCACAGGTTCACTGTTGCAATTCTCACATTGTCAGGGCCTCCCTCAAGCAACTGACGAGGAAGAGTGCTCCAAAAGTTTTAGAGCGAAACAATGCGAAGAAGGTGTTCTTGAGCTAAAGCAAAGACCGGTGTCTGTACTGTCCTGGCCACGTAGCGTACGGAATATATAGGCACTTAGTCTGACACGTTCGCATCCGGGAAAAGAATCGCATCCTCTACTCATGAAACAAGCAATGTGGTACCTATACTAGCTCACAAGCAATTTGAAAGACAGAGAATAACTATCCTACTCACGAGCTTAGATTGCGGCACTGTTATATGCCATGGAATATATGGACGCATTATTCCCTGGCTAGCAGGTGTGAAATTCATACCGCCATTTGGAGTCCTCAGGTTACAACATTCACCGCGACAAGCGTCGAACATTGAAGACAATTAGAGAGGAGGAGAGTTACTCAGGACATCCACGTAAACATTGCTTTTGATTCATTGGTAGCCTAATTTACAATATGAAATCTCCCAGAAGATCAACCTATACTACATCCTGCGTATCACAGGCGCACGCTATCGCAATGGTTGTACTAAGTTGAACGAGTGAACGGTCGTACGTGAAAAATTGCGCGGTTACTTAAACTAGATCGCCGGGCCTTGGCAGGGAGTTCAATGACATCCGAGAACCCGATTTGCTGCTGCTTGCCTCCGTGGGAACTGAACTTATTCGTGAAATGAAAGGAAATAGTTCTACGCCGATAAAATTGTATAGAGTTCTTAAGCCGAGGTTGATGCGTAGGGACGGTGTATAGGTCGCACATAAATAA
>FXXK01004191.1:0-14092 GCA_900184695.1 Betula pendula | reverse complement strand
TTCTGTTGCTTTTGCCCTTCTCGATAGCCAGAATCCTGGGGTGATCACCATAGCAAATAATATCTTTGGATCCAATCCTCCTATCAATCCCGATGTTTTGATCAAGGCCTTCCAACTGGACAAGAATGTGGTTGACTATCTTCAGAAAAAGTTCGATTAGAGAACTATATGTAATAAAGTTTGCAAGGTTTCCCTTGTTGTAACTTTATAACAATATATAATTATAATTGTTAAAATAACTAGAGAATACATGTCTGAACTGAATATTATATTCATGTGTGTATTAAATTGTATACAAAAATGCCTATTTATAGTTGAATAAAGCCAGTTAAAATAGAAAATAAATTAAGGAATTAATAGACAATATTACAAAATAAAATCAACATACACAGTAAGGAAATATAATCTACCTAGATAAGGAAATAAATTAGTCATATAAATTAGCTAATGATATGTTATTAGCGGCGATATTCATTATATCGCCGCTGATGGTCATTTTATAATATTTTTATATCTAACATCAACTGCGGCGAACCCAAGTTCGCCGCTATTGGTACATTATCAGCAGCGAAGTTCAACTTTCGCCGCTGATAGTCATTTTATAGTATTTTTTATATCTAATATCAATTGCGGCGAACCCAAGTTCGCCGCGATTGGTATATCATCAGCAGCGAAGTTCAAGGTTCGCCGCTGATGCACCTTTTATATTATTCTTTATGTCTAATATCAACCGCGGCGACCCCAAGTTCGCCGCGATTGGTATATCATCAGCAGCGAAGTTCAACTTTCGCCGCTGATAATCATTTTATTGTATTTTTTATATCTAATATCAACCGCGGCGAACCCAAGTTCGCCGCGATTGGTATATCATCAGCAGCGAAGTTCAACTTTCGCCGCTGATGCACCTTTTATATTTTTCTACCAAAAAACAAAAAAACAAAACGAGTATAATTTTATGGCATTTTAAAAAACAATGTCAAATTGTTACCTTAGCGTTTCTTTCTTGAAACGCCGCGAAAAAAAATGCCAATAATGACTGGCTTTTTTTATTTTTAAAGAAAAATTAACCATATCATCCTATCTATATTAATTTTGATATTAGTATTTATTTCTTGTCCCAAGTATAACAAATTCTAGGAAGAATCAGAATTCTAGATTCAATATGGGTGAATATTTTGGTCTTTATGAATTGTGAAATAAAAAAGACCTATCTTATCAATTTTATCGATTATTTGATAATTGAGAAAAATAAACTTTACCCCCCAATGTTTCACTTATTTTTCAATCTTACCTCCAATGCAATCTAGCGTTTCAGTTAGACAATTCTGTCTTCTTTGACAGATAAGTCTGCAGGTGTATTTTTGCTGTGTTCTTTTCCAACTTATCCTCAAATTGAGGTGTGATTTTTCAAAATACCCTCTTTTTTTATTTTTATTTTTTTAAAAATGAAAAAAAAAAACAAGAAGGAAAAAAAAAAATTGTTGTGGCCATAGTCGCCAGCCACCTCCCATTTGGATCCTTGGGGGTGCTCAAACCACTCGATGGGCAATTTGAGGGTGCCTCAGCTACTCCCTTGGCCAAATGAGGGTAGTCAAACCACCCCTAAACTATTTGGGGGTAGTTTCGACCACCCTCATTTGGATCATTGAGGGTGGCTGAGCCACGAGCCACCCCAAAAGGCCCATACGGCCACCTTTTTTTTCTTTTCTTTTTTCAAAGGGATAAGGAGGGCATTTGGAACTTTTCATCCCCTAAAACTTACGAGTGGTGCACATGTGGCATTTTTTGTTAGAGAAGACAAAATTGTCTAATGGAAGAACTCACTACAAAAAAAAAAAAAAACCCGCTGTGTTACCACTTTTTTTAACATCGTTTTAAACCTTTTACATCACTTTTTAACATCCTTTTCAAAGGACTGTAAAAGCTAGGGTTGTGAAATTTTTTTTTTTTACATCGCTTTTAAAAGTTTTACATTGCTTTTGACAAAAAGCGTTGTTACAAATTTTTGACAACACTTTTGTCAAAAGTGAGGTAATTAATTTTTAGCATCCCTTTTGTCAAAAAGCGATGTAAAAATAATAATTACATCGCTTTTGAAAGGAAAAACAACAAAAAAAAAAAAAAAAAAAGAAATTCACATCGCTTTTAACAAAAGAGATGTTACAAATTTTTTTACATCACTTTTACAAAAAGCGATGTTAAAAATTAACATATTTTATACAGAACATGTAAAATGATATATCTATATATATATATACTACATCTCATTGTGACGTAGCGGAAGACTTGGTAAACAAATCAGAAGCGTCTGCATCTTCTGACTAAAAAATAAAATAAGCCCGCAGGCTTAAAAGTAATAAACTCCGTAGAGTATTTGAGAGAAATTCTCTGATTGATAAATATTCAATTGTGTTTGTTTACAATGTAAACTCACATATTTATACTAGTAGAAAACTTGAAGAGAAAGAAATTCTAGTCCTAGTAGAGAAAGTAATCCTAGTCATAGTAGAACAAGTAAATTTAATCCTAATAAGGAAATAAATAAATACAAGTTTATAAAGGAAAGGAAAAAGTAAATATAATCCTGAAAAGGAAATAAATAAAGTTTTAATAAAACTTTATTTATTTCTTTTTTTTAGTAAAATCCTAATCTAAAATAGAAAATCAATAAATTGATTTTTGTGTCAATCGAATACGGTTGACAATCAGCAGTGATCATGACAAGATCTTTCCTTCTATATTTCCATTGTTTGAATCTGAACAAAAATCTTCTTGAACGGCACTTTCTTAATATGTTATTTGCTATTTTTCTTATTTTGGAATTTATTGAAAATATGGGTAAATTTCGTCCTACATCACATTGACCCAAAATTATAATATTACAGAATAGGTTTTTTTGTTCGTTTTTTATCAAAGCTTAAAAAATGAATTCCATAATGTGGGTATCGAACCCACTGCCCACAAACAACATCCAAATCACTCAATCCAAACAACATAGAAATATCCTATATTATCGAAAGTTCAAAATATCCCAAAAAAACTTCTTACAAGCAGAAAACTTCTGTCCATTCCCGATACTTGTTTAGCCTTCTATTCTTGACACATATTAGCCATACCCATGACTGCCAGGGAGCAGCTTTTCTTTTATATAAGATGAAAACAATTGCAACATGTAGTCAATACATGTCTTTTACTAATACGATAGAAACTAGCCTCTCCAAAAGCAACAAGTAGGAATGAAACACAATATCATCACATGTACTCAATAAAATGGGCAAAAGTTTAGAACAAAAACTTCTAAGAGACTATGGCTTTAACATTTAATATCACCAAATGAAATCTTCTAGTCTTCGAATTTATTTTCCGTTCTCTACTACATATGGCTTTAACATTCAATTTTCATTTTGTTATTTTCTATAACCATACTTTGATAGTATATCCCCATTTAATTATGTCCCATTTATTCATGCAAATGCAATTGCAAAACACATTAATTGCTTACTATATTGATATTTACCACTACAAAAAAAAAAAGATGTTCTCCTAGCGCGCAAGAAACGCTGGAAGAGACAGAGAAAACGCCAGGATACATGGTCCCAACGTTTTGTGTTTAATGTTGAAAGTGGTACTGTCGGGCAAAGTGCTACCTGGCGTTTGGGATTCACGCTGGTGAATCCTCTACCTCTCCCAGCGTTTTTTTCTTCACGCCGGCAACAAATATAGCCCAGCGTTTTCTGCAAAAAACATAGGGTACATAACCTGGCGTTTCATGCAGGAAACGCCGGGTACATACGCCGGCGTTTCCTGCAGAAATCGCTAGGTGCATAGCCCGGTGTTTTCTGCAGGAAACGCCGAGTACATAGCCGGGTGTTTCCTGCAGAAAATGCCAGGCCCGACATTTTCTGAACAATGCCGGTGTGCATATTCCGACGGCTTTTGATTTCGTCAGAAATGATGCAACCTGTGTTTCCTGCAAAAGGCTTCTGATACGTAGTCGGCGTTTTCCCTAAAAATGGGAAAACGCCGGGATAGGATTCCGGCGTTTAAAAAAAATAACACCGGTAAACATACCGCATTATTTTTTATATGAGCATATAGCAGCGTTTACAAATGTTGCTATATGCATCAATTTTATTAAAAAAAATTAAAAACAAAAGTAGATATTGAAAATTTGAAATCCAACAAAATAAACAATATTATATATTATGAAACAAACAATAATAAAAAACCACCGATATTTAACATTCATAGTCAATATTCCAATCTCAGCAAGTTACATTCTATACAAGCTTAATTATCTCCCAAATAGAGTGAAAGAAATTTAAAAATACAATATCAGAAAAAGCTAAATGAAAAGCAATAGAAAGAACCACTACAAGCATTTGGAGTGCACCATCTTTGTCAATACGTGGTCTAGGTATGCATATGATTATAGACTCAAAAAGTAGGCCAAGATCTTCTGCCATTCTTGCTTGCCAAATTTTTCCAGAATTAACTAGAGTCAACAATAATCACATGTCATATTGGAAAACATTCAATTATCTTCAACTATAATCACATGTCACATTAGAAACATGATTGCATAGTGCATGCTAAATCGTGATTATTTAGATAGAATATTACTGTCATTGCCAAATGCTCATCCAATGTGACAATACTGTTTAGAGAAGTATTCAAACTGTCACTTACTCTTGTAGAAGATATATTCTTGTACCTTAAGGCCTATAGAAACGTAATACATTTGTATGCAAACTGCAAACTACAACATAGGCTGGTAGACAACAAGGTTACAGCCACCAACCTCAAAAGAAATGCTGACATCACCAGCATAGATCCTTGACTGTAGCTGCGCAAAATCCGGTCAAGCCAGTAGTAGTTCTCCTGAAAAAGCATAAGCAATCAGCAACACCAAGTGAATGGTAGTAAATTGTCTTCACTTCTCACATCCATGAACCTTAATGCTCTGGATGATTGCCTAAAACAAATGAGAACAAGAAAGTTCAAAGTTTTACGACAATTAAGTCCATTTTCATGGTCTCTTTGCTCAATTTCTAGGATGGAAGAAACATCTTCATATGAAGGACCTTCCTCTTAAGGCTTGCAGCTGCCTCCTCTCCAATTATAGCCAACATGCGGTCTGTCTTTTCTGCTTGCTGGTTAAACTCAATTGTTCTTTGGTCCACATGGTCATTAAGGGATGCAAATCCTGAAAAGATTGCTAATTGCTTAAGCTCTGACACTAACTTAAGTAGAGAGTCAGCTGCTTGAACCTACAGTATAACGTGTAAGCATTCAGTTAACATAAGGTTTAGAAAGCTTGCATTTATTCACGGTCAAATTGATGAGGCCAGAGAGACTTCAACTAAGCACCATTAACATTTCTATCTTTTCAATCCACAATTGACAGCATTATTTTGGCAAGAAACTCAGAATCCTACCCAAAAAAATGACTCATCCATAAATTGTCAAAGAATAGACAACCCTGAATTTGCCAAGGTCATATATACTTTAGGCCAAGTATATAGCTTCAATTTGTGGTGAGTGAAATCTCTCCAAATTCCTTGGCAATTAAAACTTTCTCTTTTCTCCTTAACAACCTTCCCAAGTTCAAAATCTAAATATAGACGAACACGATTTCAACTACAAGAGAGAGAGCAGCAACTGCTCTTACCATTCTAGCTCCACGCATCTCCATCATGAGGGCTTCTTGTGAATTTCTAACTGGTGGATCATTCACCTGTACAAGGTTGTATCCAAACAAATCACATTTCATAGAACTTCCAAGCATATGGAATACAACTTTTCAGAAATTATAAAAATATATTTCAAAATTATAACTGATATCCTTGATAAAATCCAAATAATCCATTGGAAGATCACTAACCTCTTTTTTGCAGTACACACCAGTATTAACATGGTAGTTTCAAACCTAAACTGGCCAATGCTAGCGAATGTGTTGTTACATATTTACTCTCCACATTCTGTTAAGAGCTAGGTTTGCTATTTCCCACAATTTAAAAAGGCAATCTCAATCAGATCCCAGCCTTGCTTTCCTAATATTACACGTAGGAAAATATTAGGAATAAGGCTCCCTTGTCAATGCTTGTGAATGTGTTGTTATATGTTTCATCTCCACATTCTTTTAAGAGCCAGGTTTGCTATTTCCCACAATTTAGAAAGGCGTCGAGGCCCTAGACCACCCTTTCCTAATATTACACCTTGCAAATATTAGGAATAAGGCTCCCTTCCCTTCTACAGGTCTAAATTTCTCATTCATATATAAAAGAATAGAAAGGATCCTTGCTGGCCTCCTAGGACAAGGCGTCACTAAACATAAGCAACAAAACAAAACATATAAAAAAAACTCCAGTTTCAAGACAACTGCAAAAGATTATCAATAGTCAACAATTAAATTCCAATTTCACTAAACCAAGGCAATGATCCATTGGCACAAAAATTCAAAGTTGAATATGTTTAGGCATTGGCCAGTAAGCCATGTGTAGATAAGATTTCTTTTCATTTTACCAACAGGCAAGAAACTTTCATTTTATTTTCCATTCTTTGCTGCTCATAAAGCTAGTCTCCCATGAGTCTGTTGTCATGATTCAATTAAACTAAAAAAATGTGAGAATGAGTATGCTATAATAAAAAAATGTTTTTTCCTTAATAATCAAACCCGTCTGTTTCTTTAGGCAGCCCCTATATGTGAGCACTCATTGACTCAGTACGTGTGATGGATCACAATCTCAGTTTTGAATATGCTTGTGTTGTGTGTCACCTTGACAAGATGCCTTGCATTGAGCACTCACCTTGCTGCAAACTGCAGTGCCTTGAGGCATAACATCTCCGGTCAGCCCTCAAATGTTTTACATGTGGATGCCGATATCATATTAAATGGAATGGCAAGAACAAAAATCCAACCAGGTAGTGACATTCAGAATATGTTTATGGTGAGTAGTATGGGACTGTAGTAGGTGAAAATCACCCCAAACAAATTACGGTTATAAAAACCCACCAGCTATGAGGAGATTGCTGGATCACAAGAGAAATTTATGCTAATATCACACTGGCTGCAGCAGCCAACCCCAACATGAATTGCATGTCCCAATTCAAGTAATTCATGCTGAATTATATGCACATTACAACTTTCTCAAGTTAGTCAACAATCTTTTCAAAATGGAACACAAAAGAGCCATATTTTTTAGGAGACTGCTATGAGTACTAATCCTTGGTTGTACCATATCTCCAAACTATATTAAAAAAACATCATGGTAACTATTAGAATCTAGAGAGAGAGAGAGAGAGAGGGGAGGGCAAAATGCTTGTAACATACCACGACATGACAGCAGAAGCTACAGTTGGCTTGAAATAATGCCAAATTCCTTTGAAGGCTTTGATGGATAAACCAGTCCATGTTTCCTTGCAAGAGGGGCTCAGAAGAATGTAAAGCCCATTGACAATGACAAGAATCCACCAAGAGGGGCTTAGTGTGAGAGCAGCCCCCAAAAGGTCGTAGTCCAAAACCTAAACTGCCAACCATGTTCATATTCAGAACCTAAAATAATTCCAGATACATCAAAATATTTGACACCACACTGATCAACTACTACTGAGTCTTCTAAGATTAACAATGGCTTGATCAAATAGTTGAAATTTCAGCTCCCAATCTAGAAATTGATATAATTATGTGTTGTATAGCATATTTATAATGAAAAACAGTGGTCCACGTGCAAAAGAGTAATACTCCTTCCCAATAAAAAAATCACGGATAAGGGAAATCAATGGCAATTATGATTGACATTTATTTTGTCACTTCCATATAAAACATATAGCAATTGATTAAAACATAAAAACAATCGATACTTACACAGTATCAAAAGCATGAAGGCTTCAACATAGTCTACCTCAGACAAAAAATGTACAATCAAGCATTTACACGCCAGAAACACTATCAAGTGAGCTACTTAAATTATTCAAAATCAGAGCATCTACACCACAAGTAGCATCAAACACACTAGCATTTGCATGCATTCTTATCAAAACCTCATTTCACTTCAGAAATATCTTTCAATCATCAATTATAAAAGAAATTTAAATCACAAAAATTGCTAAAACCAATCTAGACCACTCACCATCTGAGTGCCTGCACCCACATTTTGCCAGGGACCAAGGCATAGTCCCGTCCGGAGACACCTACTTCACCGTTTTCCCTCTGCACTGATCCTCTTCTCTTCTCAGATTGAAAATGTTAGACTATATTAGTATATATTGTTCATTGTCCCACATGGCTTATTGATATGTACAGCTCTATTTTATTCCTATATAAATAGGCACCTCATGTACAGTTTTAAGTGTGATTCAATATACAACCTTATTCTCAACATGGTATCAGAGCACAGGTTCTGAATCATCGTTATATTTTTTTTTTGGCTTCTTCTTCGCTCTTATCCGGCGCCACCAGTACCTCCGGTGTCTCTCTCGCTCTGTCCTTTTTCGGTTCTCCTTCTTCCCCTCATCGTCTCGATCTGGTACCCATACCAATCGAAACCTAGGAAGAAAACCGTTCCAGAGCCGCCTAGCACAGCTTCATCGGAGTCCACACGCTCCCCCACGCGCCGCTCAAAGATTCTACCGTTGGTCCACGCGCCGCTCCTGTTCATCGGATCACCTCGGAAGCCGCACCCTCTGATAGATCTGCCGCCGCCGATCCCAGATCCACCAGAATCGCCGCCAAATACTGGCGGATGCGCCTCCACGCGCCGGCCGAACTTTCTGGAACTCCGCTCCACGCGCCAATGCGCCGTCAACCATCACGCGCGTGTCAGTCACGCGCCAGAATCTGCTCCACTGCCGTCTGCCATGTGTCAGTCACCCACTGCAGCCACGTCAGCCCTAGTCCACGTCAGCATCCTGCCACGTCAGCCCCTAGTGCCACGTCAGCCCTAGTGCACTGTTGACCGTTGACTTTGGTAGTGTTGACCGTTGACTTTGACTGTTGACTTCTGACAGCTTGGACCAGGTGTTTCCTACTTAATTTTTCGTCCTGATCTCATATTTTTGGTCTGTTTTTTTTTTTTTTGCATTGGACATCACCAGATGGCACAACACGAGATTCTTACTCATGTTCAGGCTATTTTGGATGGCACCAACTATACTATTTGGGCTCAATCCATGCGTAGTTTTCTGAAAGGGCGTAAACTTTGGCTTTATGTGACTGGAGATATCACCAAGCCCACTAAAGGTGCTTCTGAGTCTGATGATGCTTTCCGCACTCGTCTCATTGATTGGGACAGTAATCATCATCAGATTCTTACGTGGTTTCGTAACACCACCATTCCATCTATTTCCGCTCTTTTTGGCAGTTTTGATGAAGCTAAGGGTGCTTGGGATATGCTTGCATCTCGCTACTCCTCTATTGATGGCTCTCGAGAGTATCAAATTATGCTCGAACTTGATCATCTGAAGCAGGAATTTGGACAGACTATCAATGATTTCTTTGCTCGCATGCAATTCTTTTGGGATCAGCTTGCTCTCTCAGATCCCATTTGGAAGGATCCTACTGATGCTCAGATGTATGCTGCACGCAGGGATCAGCATCGCCTTTACCAATTTTTGCTGGCTCTACATGCTGATTTTGAATCTATTCGTGGGCAACTTTTGCATCGCACTCCTCTTCCAACCCTGGACCAGGCTGTTTTTGAACTAGTTCGCGAGGAAACTAGGCTGTAGATTATGCGTTCTCAACATAGCCACACAGTTTTGGCTACTCCATCATCTGGTTCTTCATCAACCCAGCCTGAGCAATCTGACAAGTTTGGTCCTGCTCGATTGTCTTCTAATCGACCTTCTCATAAGACTCGCAACAACAACTTTTGTCGTTACTGCAAACGGCCAGGGCACACTATTGATAAATGTTGGCGTAAGGGCAGATATCCTGCACCCAATGTCGCGGTTGCCACTACTGAGAGTGATACCTCTCCAGCTGCTCCATCTCCAGCTGCTCCCTCTGGTGAGTCTTCAGGATCCACTTTCACTCTATCTACAACTGACTTAGAGGCTATCGTCAGTCAGGTCCTAGCCCGTTCTGGTAATGCATCTTCCTCTGTCCTCTCAGTCTTACCAGGTACATCTTCCTCTTGGCTTTTTGATTCCGCTTGTTGCAATCATATGACACCTTCTCCCTCTTCGTTTACCACATTTGCACCTTCACCATACTCTTCATTCATTCGCACAGCTGATGGCTCAACTATGACTGTTAAAAATATTGGCACTATCAATACCCCTTCCCTTTCTGTTCCTGACGTTTTTCATGTGCCTGAATTGTCCTTTAATCTTCTCTCTGTTGGGCAACTGTGTGAACTTGGTTATAGGCTTATTTTTGACTACTCTGGTGTAAATGTGCAGAATCCTCGTACGCAACAGACCCTTGGGACCGGGCGTAGAATTGGGAGAATGTTCAAGATGTCATCCTTACATTTTCCCAAATCCGGAGTCTCTGATGTTACCTCTTCATCACCACCTTCTACTGCACTTTGGCATTCGCGTCTTGGTCATGCATCTGTGTCTCGGGTACAATTATTAGCATCTAAGGGATTGTTAGGTCCAGTGTCCACTAGTTCTTTTGATTGTATTTCTTGCCAACTTGGGAAACAATCGGCTTTGCCCTTTAATAATAGTGAGTCTATGGCAGTTGCCTCTTTTGATTTAATTCATTCTGATGTTTGGGGACCTTCCCCTGTTCCTAGTATGAGTGGCTCACGTTATTTTGTTATTTTTATTGACGATTTTTCCCGTTACACTTGGGTGTTCTTAATGAAATCTCGTTCTGAATTATTAAATATTTATCTCAATTTTGCAAAAATGGTTGAGACCCAGTTTTCAAAGCGCATTAAAGCATTTCGTTCTGATAATGCCTTAGAATATACTCAGCATGCTTTTAAAGATATACTTCAACACTATAGCACTGTTCCTCACTTGTCTTGTCTGGGCACCTCTCAACAAAATGGGAGAGCTGAACGGAAACTTCGGCACATTTTAGACACTGTTCGTGCTCTCTTGCTTTCCTCTTCTGTGCCTACCCCATTTTGGTGTGAAGCCATTCTCACGGCTGTTTACACAATCAACCGGTTGCCTGCTCCTGTTATTAATAATTGTACTCCCTACGAGAGATTGTTTGGCACCTTGCCCATTTATAACCATCTTCGTGTCTTTGGATCCGCTTGTTTTGTTTTACTCCAACCACATGAGCACACCAAACTTGAGCCTCGTTTTCGATTGTGTTGCTTTCTTGGGTATGGAGTGGAACAAAAGGGCTATCGGTGTTATGATCCTGTGTCACATCGTCTTCGTATCTCTCGTCATGTAGTCTTTTGGGAACATCGGTTATTTCACGACGTCGGCAACTTCTGCATGCCATCTTTTCCTCCTGTTACCACACTCTTGGATATTCCTTTGTCCTCTTCTCCTACAGCACCATCCTCGCTCGAGCAGCCCTCATTTGAGGCTCTTGATGTCACTCCTCCAGCACCGTCTTCACTTGAACAACGCACATCTGATGCTCTCGATGCTCCTCCGCTTGCGTCTCCAGGTTCTGTTCAGTCCGAGGCTCCTGCTCATTCGCCACCACATGACCTTCGTCGATCCACTCGAGTAAGATCTTTCCCCTCCCATCTCCAGGATTTTTCCATTGCTTCATGCCTTAACTACCTTACATGAACCCCCACTCCTTTCGTGAGGCCTCCACTAACCCTCTTTGGCCAGGTTGCGATGAAAGATGAACTTGATGCTTTACACAAGAACTGGTATCAGAGCACAGGTTCTGAATCATCGTTATATTTTTTTTTTGGCTTCTTCTTCGTCCTTATCCGGCGCCACCAGTACCTCCGGTGTCTCTCTCGCTCTGTCCTTTTTCGGTTCTCCTTCTTCCCCTCATCTTTCGATCTGGTACCCATACCAATCGAAACCTAGGAAGAAACCGTTCCAGAGCCGCCTAGCACAGCTTCATCGGAGTCACAACGCTCCCCGCGCCGCTCAAAGATTCTACGTTGGTCCGCGCCGCTCCTGTTCATCGGATCACCTCGGAAGCCGCACCCTCTGATAGATCTGCCGCCGCCGATCCCAGATCCACCAGAATCGCCGCCAAATACTGGCGGATGCGCCTCCACCGCGCCGGCCGAACTTTCTGGAACTCGCTCCACGCGCCAATGCGCCGTCAACCATCACGCGCGTGTCAGTCACGCGCCAGAATCTGCTCCACTGCCGTCTGCCATGTGTCAGTCACCCACTGCAGCCACGTCAGCCCTAGTCCACGTCAGCATCCTGCACGTCAGCCCTAGTGCCACGTCAGCCCTAGTGCACTGTTGACCGTTGACTTTGGTAGTGTTGACCGTTGACTTTGACTGTTGACTTCTGACAGCTTGGACCAGGTGTTTCCTACTTAATTTTTCGTCCTGATCTCATATTTTTGGTCTGTTTTTTTTTTTTTTTGCATTGGACATCACCAGATGGCACAACACGAGATTCTTACTCATGTTCAGGCTATTTTGGATGGCACCAACTATACTATTTGGGCTCAATCCATGCGTAGTTTCTGAAAGGCGTAAACTTTGGCTTTATGTGACTGGAGATATCACCAAGCCACTAAAGGTGCTTCTGAGTCTGATGATGCTTTCCGCACTCGTCTCATTGATTGGGACAGTAATCAATATATTGTTCATTGTCCCACATGGCTTATTGATATGTACAGCTCTATTGTATTCCTATATAAATAGGCACCTCATGTACAGTTTTAAGTGTAATTCAATATACAACCTTATTCTCAACAGAAAACAAGATCCAAGCTGAATATGTTGTTGATGAGCTTCATAGGACCCGCATATGACGAACTCGGCGAAGCCGAGTATGCAACTACTTTCTTCGAACCCGAATCCCCAGACACTGAATCTTGCGCATCCTTCCACCACCTGAAAACCCCCGATTCACATATCAAAAACCCAATTCACACACTCGAATACGCACTCTTCTAAACTCTGTTTGGTTGCCAAGAAACTTTGGAGGAAAGAGAACACGGATTTGGAATAAAACACGTCCGAATTCAGAACATAAACTGCCAACCAGATCTTGAAGGGAGAACCGCTATCTGTGAATGAAGGAGGAGAAATGGATATTTTGATTTGCGAAATTTGGGGATATTTGGAGAAGGGCGGGGGAATGAAAATTTCGCCAGTTGAGGCGCTGGTGCCAAAAATTAAGTGAAATGTCTATTTTGACCTCAGATTTTTTAAAAAATATTATTATATTTTAAGGGTAATTGAATAAATGCGTACGTATTCAATAACATCAATTTATTTTATAATTTATTTTTTATTTTATTTTATTTTTCTTTATCTTTTGAAAGTATCAAAATATCTTTTCAGTATACATATATATATATATATAAAAGTAATGTTATTTAATAGACTTATATACGACTAACATATAATTGAAACGATTGGCAACACTTATAAATATATATATGATGTGACAGTAAAAATCATCATTTAAGTTTTTTTTTTTTTTTTTAAATACTAATTTAAAGGCTGATTTATATGTATGTTATATATTTATATAACATATAAGTGTTTTCCTATATAGTATTTATAGAATATCGACTATAATTAACGCATTAAATATTTGTTTATGGAATAAATATTCATTAATATTTATGAATTGACAGTATTAATTAGAGAATATTGATTGTATTACTTAATAGTCACTAGTTAATTACATTAACTAGCTATATATTATGCATGTTGTACTTTTAATTAATAATTATGTAATATATAATAGTGTATATATAATTATATAATCATAACATATAGTTCATAAGTGTACATATACTTATATGCATATAGTATACTTACATATAAATATAAGTGTATACAATATATACACTTGTAGTATGCTTTCATATAATTACATCGATGTTATATGGCAATTGATATTAGTACTTAACAGTCACTAGTTAATTACATTAATTAGCTAGTATAAGCATATAACTATTTATTTAGACTTATATGTTACTATATACTTTTTTTTAATAAGACTTGTATTT
>FXXK01004187.1:0-12182 GCA_900184695.1 Betula pendula | reverse complement strand
ATGATTGTGAATGTTTGTTTATGTTGCTAGTGACGTGTATTGAGCTTTGAAGCTTAGGAGCGAGGTAAGTAGATATGATCATGCCTTGCTTTCTTCCAAATATCAATGTCATGTTCTCTATTTTACTGCCAATATGATTTTCGTTGCACATGTAAAAAAAAAAATTAACAATTATTAGTATATGCTTTAAGAATAAGAATAATAAGAATTAGGCAATAATTTCAACAGCAACTACATTAATTAATTAGACAGTGAAACTTTATTCTTTTAGATTGGACAAACAATAAAATGCATCCAAATATGCAAGTAAATCCAATAAAACCATAAATCCCAACTAAAACATCAAAGTTGTGGTACTTTTATATTGTGAGAGAATGTGTGGTTAGTGTGGTTTTCACATCTTTTAAGCCATTTAAATGCACATGAAAGTTCCAGCAATAAGCATTGTCAAATTTCAACAAATTACAACAGCACATGTTCTCACAGAGAATTAAGCTATTTTCTTCATGATTTAAACCCTTAAATCCCAAGACAACATACATTTACACTTGCATAAATATTTGACACTACCACAACAAATACTTAAGTTCAATCATGGTTTACTTTCCTAAAAAAATGCAATTTCAGCAATACATAGATCATTATACACAGCATAACATCATTTACAAATGTTTAATATCATCTATAGCTTGCTAGAAAAGATTTCCAGCAACAATTTGTTTTCTTATCTTCTCATTGTAATCACTAAGTTAATGTACTATACTAAATTAATACTAAATACTAATTCTTGCACCCTTGTCCTTTATTAACGAGCATAAAGCCAAAATTGCAGAAATCATTCAGTAAACAGAATCATAGGTGCCATATAAAAACTATGACAAGTATTAAATAAATTTCACAACATTCATATACCAAGCATCACCACAAATTCAGTTAATGATCAAAGAGTTTTCCAACTAAAAAGAGACACTCAAACCATATAACAACTCAAACCTGTTAACCATATAACATAAATACACGTAATGCATACATATAAAAAAACACAAAGGTGGCCATCTATTATATTATAATTGAACGTTTTATAGTGATGCAAGTACAACATCTTTATACAGTTATTTATCAAACATTCATCAATAGGAGAACAAGCGAACACATGGGTGTAAAACGATATGAAACCTAACCCTAACCCAAACCAATCAAATTATCTATATCTATAATCATCTAAAGTAAATTCAGAATCTAACTAGATACAGATGCTACTGTAAGAATTAGTATTTAGTACTAACTTAGATTAGAACATAATACAACCAAATGGAACATTTCTGAACAAATTAAACAAAACCAAACAAAACCACCGGCACATGCCATCTTCACAAATTCAAAACAATCTACAAATTTTTTTGTTTTTTTGATGGACGAGGTAATTTTTCATTTCAAACAATCAAGCACTTGCAAACACTCTAGCAATGTGACAAATAAGACAACACTGTACATGTTAAGCGTATAAAATCTGAGGAAAATCAAAAGTCCCAATAAATAAAAACAAAAAAGGACAATTACATTAGATACTAGTATCGACACCCCAATTTAGCCCCTATTTATCAACAAAAACATATTTGAATATCAATCTCATCGATCTCATAAGCATCATACCCCAATTTAGGTAAATTCTTCTTTTTCGTGCTCTCTCCGAGTATATGTAAAGATTTGTATGTATTATGTGTGTTAAGTGTATTTATGTATGTGTTATTGGGTCAAGAGCAGAAATGCAAAAAACACAAAAAATTCAGCAAACCAAATAAACAAACCAGGAAAAAAAAAAATCATACCTCACCATGATGTAGAAAAACATCTACTATTTGGGAAAACATTTTTCACCAGAAAATAAAACCAAACACACGAGATAGAAGATACTCACATAACGCCTACCAGAGTTCGCTTGGCAACCACCAAGCAAAATAGTTCAAACATTCAACCCCAGCCACCCCAAATCCAAACCAACAAGATAGAGAACAAAAAAAGGAAAAAAAAAAAAAGGCGAGCCAAATGATACCCTCGTGAGTAAAACGTTGAAGAATTAAATGAGACAAATTGTGCATAAAACGCTAAAAGTGATCATTAAACATCTACTGAATTTGAAGTTTTGGAACTCCCAAGCACAAGCATAACTGATTAGATCGGTGAAGAATGGCATTATTTATAATCAAAACTACTCAACTCATACACGGCCCCCTTCGATAACTCAATCCAAAATTAATAAATATTGAAACAGCTCAAAAAATCAGCAAAAAAGATTGCCAACTTAGGGCAAAGTGTACTAAAGAATACATGTAGAGAACAAAATACCATAGTTGGATTACTGCACTACAATATTCCACACCTCTTTCACATATAGTTATCCGACTCTTATCAAATTGAAGTTCTTTTTGTAATGTGTACTTATAATCATCTAGAACATACTATCGTAAGTCATTAATTCTGTACAAGTTAGACCAATCTCTTTACAAGTCAGTTAATAAACAAGAGAAAGGGAAGCATACCACATAAATCATTGATCTTGTTAGCAATTTCCTTAATTACTTTCTTGATACTTAGTGAATAGGGGCCCAAACCTTGCACAAAGCATTAAGATTGTAAAATATTATCTCACATAAACTCCTAGATTTTGCAAATAAATTCTCCTTCCAATTTGAAGTTTTATCAGGCCAAGGAAACGAAATCAGAAGCTACACACTAAACAATCAGTCTGCAAAGAGGGTAAATTGCCATACTTACCTACATAGGAATTGCATATCCCTCCACGCCTAAATTGCACAAGCTTCTCATCTATTATGCAGTCAAGGAAAAGTTCCAAAACATTGACCTGTTTAACAATCGTAAGTAAGAGGTGAAAATGGTTATGGAAGAAATTTTAATATCTTAATAGAAAAATTATTACCAAAGGCAACACATCATACCTAGCACAAGAATTTATAATTGTAAGGGTCATATGCAAAGTTTGCCAGGTTAGCAGCAATTCTCTCTTTTGTGTCTGTAAATAAAAGAACCATTGATTAATTACATGTTTTAGAGCTAAGGATATTCCCACAAGTGAATTAACTGTCATTAGAAATTAAAAATATTAGCCAAGTACACCTTGTACCTTGATTAGGCTTGATTTTTCACATTCTCAAGCATTGTACTTTCTATTTGTTCATATTTCTTGAAAAACCATTTCAATTAGTATGTTAAAGTTAAGAATTTTCAGCATTTTATATGAAAAAGAAGCATGGTATTCCCGTGAACTCAGCCTAACACAACCACGTAGGCTGATTAAACTTGACTTTTGAAAATCAAGTTCCCCTCCCACAACAAAAGAATCAAAATGACATGCATATGATTTTCTTTACCCCTTTTCTCAATTTTCTCATCCACCAAATAAACAATGAGTTCATCTTTTGTAGCTCTCCTATAGGACTCAAACAACTGATTCCACATAATGTCGAAACTCAAAATAAATTTGATTAGAGGCATTAGCAAGGAAACCCAAAATGAGTAAAGCATCACCATCATGCTTCCCGTCACAAACAACGATTACGAATAAAAAAAAAAAATCAGGATACACATAATGTCGAAACTCAAAATAAATTTGATTAGAGGCATCAGCAAGGAAACCCGAAATGAGTAAAGCATCACCATCATGCTTCCCGTCACAAACAACGATTACGAATAAAAAAAAAAAATCAGGATACAAGAACCCATGTACATATTGATTTAAGGTTAAATATTTCCAAATACTCAAAAGTCAAAATTAACACTAGGCCAATTAAGGAAAACCCCCAAAAATAAAAAATCTCATGCTCCTTTCACTAAATCCATTGTTTCATTCCTTATTTTACATATGCACTGAATCTGAATATGAAATGGCTCTTGAATCATGGCTTCCAAGCTTAAAAAAAACCCAGAATGTACTCATGCATTCATTATTTTACTAGCCAAGTGTCAAAGGCCTCAACTTCATTATGCATTCATCTGGCATAATCCTATATCACTGACATATTCAATTATACATACTTATATACGAGAATGGCAGCAGCAAGGACTTAAGAAGAAAATTCTCACTCCCACAAAGGTTCATGTTAATTGCCAAAACAACAACAAAACAAAAAGAGAAAAAATGAAAGGAGAATACAGTAAAATTTCCATTCCATTCCATTCCCTCATTGCTTCTAAGAATCGAAACAGCAGGCATTAAATCCAAATGCCACAATATAACTTTCAAGCTGGTATAACTTGCATCACATATGAACCAAAATTGAACACTTAACTCCATAGTGCATTACATGGACTTCATGGCATCTTCCTAATTATATAAGCACTACCAAAACCAAACCACAAAAGTAAAAATAACGTTGATGAATGAGAAATTTCATAAAACCAAGAAAAGAGAACAACTACACCTTTAAACAAAGAAAACACCCAACCACTGCTAACCCCTAGCAAGAGGCCAAAATGCAAACAAAGCAAGCAACAACAGCAACAAAGAATCAAAGCAAAATATCATAATTCAAACCCAACATTCACAAAGGGATAAGTTTATTCCCTTCTCTCTATATTGTCCGCATACGGTAAATGCCTTCAAAAGAGACCTTTCCAACAAAAATACACCTCAACCACTTCCAGAGGCATTACGCATCAAAATTTCTACAATCTTTCTCAAGAAATTAGGTTGCAACTACAATCCCCCTCAATCAAACTCAAAAACACAACATATGCATCCACAATGACAACAGAAATTGCAATAAATAAAGCTTTATTCAAAACATGGGCAATCTCAGAACACCCAAAAAATTAATCAAGCACCCGTTCAATAACAACCCCACAAGCGAAAATTGAAATGAAATTCACAACCTGCAAGTGATTTTCGGTTTCCACCCACAAAATCAACTCTCATACACCAAATTAACCGATGGGTATATCAAGTGGAGCTACAATTTCATGGTATTATCTGTATTTCGAAATTAAAGTAACCCAAACACTAATTTCGGTTTTGAAACAAAATAAGATTAAGAGAGGGAAATAGAGAGACGCGAGATGGAGGGAAAATCTCAGAGAAACTCTATCGAAAACACCAAAAAATTCAGATCTTTCGAAGCTATTAACCTAACCCTAAAAGTCCAAATAAAAAATCCTAAGCTTTTCTCCACCCCAAACCGGCTAAGCAAGAGAGAGATCAAAACGCCTACCTTTTAGAGGTTGAAGACCCAAACCGTCGGCTGTGGAGGAGAGAGAGAGGCGTTCAACGTCGCGAAGAGAGAGCCGTTCACCGTCGCGAAGAGAGAGCCGTTCACCGTCGCGAAAAGAGAGAGAGACAGGGGTTCAAATTTGATTTGGGGAGGTTGACGCAGCACCTCGGCGGGATGCACGGTGGGAGCTGACGATGGGGGGAAGGGATTTGAGCAAGAGCTGATGAAGGCCAGTGGAGGTGGTCGTCAGCGATGGTGAAGATGACGGACGGACGGTGGGGATTTTGGACGCACGGGGAGGGAGGGAGATTTTTGGGGGGAAATGGATTTTGGGTGGAAATGAAATGGGTTGCCTTGGCTTGTCGGAGAAGCTGATTTTGAGGCGTCGTCGGCGTTGGTCGTTGGCGCTGGTCGTCGACACAGGTCGTCGGCGCTGGTGGCCATGCCATGTACCCAGGCTGAAACACTGTTTCATCAGCCTGGGATGCTCACTATCATTACTCCTATGCCATATATACATCAATGCATCCATCCACACTATATACATTAGATGTTCAAATTTACAGTTTACTTACATATCAAAGTTTATCAACATGCAATGTGGTGACTCGATTCAAAATGTACATATATGTTTTTTTTAACCAAGTTATCACAATCACCAGTACATACCCTATGACATCTCATAACATGCGCATATCATATCAGAAATTTTATCATTGCAGTGAAAACATCTAAACATATCATCATAATGCATAACACACAAAGCTTACATAATTGTTTATATTTTTGTGTAGCTTAATAATTGTATCATTTATTACATACAAAAGTGCCACAAGTGACAAAATGCCATATACATCACAACTATTCATGTACATAAGAAATTATATTCAACTACAAAAGAAGGGCCATAACACAGCCCAAACAAAATGTCCTACATCCACGGCCTCAATTGTAGAAGCCCAAATACGAGGCAATCGGGTCCTCATCCATGCCTTTATGACCTGCAACTACAAGATCTATTCGATTGGGGGGTCGCTACAATAAAATAGGCGGATATGTGAGTTCACGGTTTCAACAAATATAATAATCACTGACTTTTCACAATGAACTAGCTTTCCATTTTACTACAAAAGTTTACAATAACAACTACCAATGATAAAACATTATATTTTGAAAAACATTTACGTAGCTGATGAAGTAAACACCGTAGGTTTAAAAACCTTTAAAATATACTATATAGCTATGATTACATATGTACAATTTAATCTCCCGCTTGGAAACATATACATATAAATACATCTAAGTCATACATATATGTATATCATATAACTTAGCTATACACATATACATGTATTCTATCCCCTTTTCGTGAAACACAAGCATACACACACGTCTAAGCAATAAAGCATAAATCATCATGTGCAACTAGTTGTAACCGTATGCATATGCTCTATTCTATTCAAACACATAAACATACTGATACATCTAACATAAAACCCTTGATAAATCCATCATATAAAGTATCCATGAATATCATGCCATACGTGATTTCATTCATTCCTTCTTTACATTTTATTTTTCCATGTATCATGCTATGCTCAAATACAGGCAGAGTAGCTTGACCATGTAAATACACAAATATAGGCTGAACACTTTGTCCTCAATCCTTATGCACAGATACGGGTGGACTAGCATTGACCATGCAAATGCACAAATACAAGCTGAACGCCTTGTCCCCAATGCTTATAATCCATTGATCCATTGTACCATTATTCACATTGTATAATCATGTACCACCTGCTTGTGATGCATGCCATAAAATCATACTTTACTTTATTTATATGCTCATGCAAACGTTTAGTTCATATTTTAAATACAACTCTTAAACATTTCTCATCATTTGTAAAGTCAAGCAAATACTCATAAACCATTCATCAAAACATATCTTAACACAATTCAAACTATCAGAGGTTCTCATAAACCATACATCATCATATCGTATCATCGGTTTGAATTAAACAATTATATCATACTTAATAAACATATAAAAGTCATTTTATAGCCTAACAAGTACTAAGGCCTACTAAACTTTAGAACATTTAGAAATGTAAAGCATTAAAACGTAGTATCTTTGCTTAATTAGTAATATACTCAAAATTATCCGCTTGATGTTCGAGATGGATTCCCTACTCGAGCTTCGCAATGCCCAACTACGTTTACATTGCAAACACACCATTAATCACAACTCACATATTTACTTTACTCTAAACAAGACAATGGTACTTGAATATCACTACTATCACACACACTTGTGGCAACCCATGGTAATCTAGGGTTCCATTTGACACCCCATTAACTAACAACATTAACCCGTAGAGAATCCTCAAGCTTTAAACACTAAAATTCATAATTACAACACTTAGTGAAAATCTAGGGTTTTCCCATACCTTGTTTTATCAAGAAATCCGGAGTTTCGATCTACGAAGTTGGTCTATGAAACTTCAACCTAACACTAGGAACTCTCGAACAAGGAAGAACCTTAAAATATTTACCAAAGTTAAGCAATACATTCCCAAATGCAGCTCAACATGCACAAAAACTAGGGTTCAAAGATTTACCTCAAATTAATCTGTCAAAATGACGCTCTAACACCAAGGATTGTGTTTCTGGTATTATATTAGACTTTGGAAGCTCCAAAAGATCAATATCCTAGGGTTTGACTAAACCCTAGGAGAGCTAAGAGAGAGCTTGGGCATGAGAGAAGAGAGAAATGAGTTGAAAATCGTGTTTCAACTATTTATAGTGCAATCCAAACTTCACCATTCAAACTAGTAAACACACCATTTGAACTCGCCTTTACAAAATAGTCACATTCGAGGCAAAATGCTGGTTCAAACTTGACACACCGTTGTAGTTCTATTCTAACTGAATTGGAACAAACCTCTCAAGAACTTTTTTCCATCTTGGTAAACAGCATCCGTTCGAACTATCGTTAGGCCTATACACACCTGCCAAAGACCATTCTTTATTATCTTTTGTATTTTGGGAAATAGAACGGATGCCTCTGGAATACACATGTTAAATTGAAAACCCTTAGTTCGAATCAAAGGCCATAAAAATGATTTTTTATGAAATTTTCTAAGTGTTGTACCTAGGTTATTGATTCCACTTGTGTTATTTACTTAACTCAACTACATTAAATCTTAAGGCTGAAAAGGCGGGGCGGTTAACCGCCTAAAACCGCTAACCGCTAACCATATAACCGCATAACCGTCTTCAAGGCAATTGGAAAAAAACCGCTAACCGCCTTAGGCGGGGTGGTTAGCGGTTTTCTGATAGGCGGTCTAACCGCCTTTTAAAATATATATATTTTAAACGACACAACGTTGTTTGGCTTGGGGCTGATTTTAATCAGCCCCAAGTCTCACGCGTCACACATAATCGACGTAGCCTAGCCAGCCCTCATCTCTCATCTCCCATCTCTGTTCCCAAATCTAAAATCCCCCATTTGAACTTCTCAACTTCCTTCGTCTCTGATTCTCTCCCTCACTCTCTCAACGGCCAACGCTCAGCGCGACAGCGCAGCCCAAAATCAGCGGACCAGTTCTCCTCTCATGCCGTCACGCGTGTTCTCGATTGTCTCCCTCACTCTCTCAACACTCAGCGCCGCAGCCCCAGCCCCCAGCCCCCAGCCCTCTCTCACTTCTGAGCCGTACCGCACGGCGCACGGTGGTTTCTTCCCCCATTTTCAGCCTTCTGGTAAGGTTTTGGTCGAGATTGGTTTTGGTTTTGGTTTTGTTCTTCATGATTTCGTGTTGATGATCTCCTTTGGATTTAGGGTCTGGTTAAAGGCAATAAAAATTGGATCTTGAGGCTATACACAGTTTGAGACTCTACAATTTGGGAAAACTAGAATTTAACTCTAGAGTCCTAAGGAAAATTTGTTAACGGAAAAGCTCTGTACCAGAATTTCTCGTGCTAATTTTGATTGTTTGATATAATTCTAGGAGTTATTTGCGCATTCGAGTTGGTAATTATTTGATGAAGTTGGAATGCAGATCTTTGATTATGAATAGGTGTAAAATCCACTATAACCTGATCATACTTAAAGAAAATGGGCCCAAAAAAATCATATGAGCCTAAAAATCGGCCCAAAATTCAAAGAAAAAAAGCTCAATTTTAGCAGAAGTGGTTATAGCAAGGCGGTTTTACGTTTTATAACCACTAACAGGCGGTTATAACCGCAATCGCTAACCGCTCTAGGCAGTGCGGTGGCAGTTACGGTTTTAGAGTAACCGTTTAAGGCGGTTGCGGTTGCGGTTATAGCCAATAACCGCTAACCGTAACCGCCTTTTCACCCCTATTAAATCTTCTACTTATTTTCTTTAGTGTTACATCCAACACACTAGTCATAAATACACAACATTATATATGTAGAACTATACAAAAACTGTACATTCAAAATCCTCCTGGAGCCCACATCTATCATCGACTCTGTCTACTCATCCCTAACATTCCCAACATCACTTCAACCTGCGAGTGGATGTCCCTTGTCATGTCTGGACATACTAGGGGATAGTAACTCCATGCAATTGACCATGTTCGGATAGCCTATGTCCCTATTCAAACCTCACATGAAGTAGTCTTCAAATCTTGAACCGCAAACCTAAGTCTTCAACTACCCAAATCTCCAAAAACATAAAATAAAGGTATGGACACCGAGCCAATTACAAAACTTAACATAATGCATCAACATGATTTTATGCCTTATTATTTTGACAAGAACTCTATTGCATGTGATTTTCAAATTTTTTTATAAACTGTTGAGTTCACCACTTGATGACATTTTTTTCTATGTACTTACTAAGTCGTGGGCTTAGACTTTGATCTATTTTCACATGTAAAATATTCTTGTTTTATAACGGATTACCCTTTAAAAGATGGAACCTAGGGAATTGAGCAGGAAGTTGATGACCTTGGAGGACTTGGTTAGGCTGATCTCTAAGGAGTTGAACCCTAGCTTGTTTGATTACTTAAGGGTTAAGTATAAGGAGAATTTGGTGATAAGTTATAGGTCACTTTTAGTGTGGTATAGCTTGTATTATCGTACCGATATGTTGGAATGGTTATCTGTAGGCATTGGTGAACCTGACTACTAGACTTGGGTTGTAGTATTTTTTTTCTTATGGATTGGATGATGTTAGACTTTTAGATTTAAAGTTGTAATATTTTGATATTTGACTGGTGATCGGTCTTTGATCGAGATACTTGATATTATCTTTCAGTTAAGTTATGTTATGATATTTTAGTATTTGCTCTGATTATTATTGTGATGTAATGTAGTGATAGCTATCTCATAGTTCAAGTGACTCATTTCGCTGTTTGCCCTCTTATGAGGATTTTAGTTATCATTTCGTCTTGTTTACTTAGTAAATAAGGTTTGGGAGGAATTGAATTAATTACCAGTTAATTAATTTGGGGGCATTACAATTGCTAATTGAACTTCATAATTTATAAAACAAACTTATATTTGTTTATTAAACCATAAACTATTGTCATCATATACAACAAAACTGTCACTGTGGCGAACCAAAATACTAAAACTGACTACAACTAGTCAACCCTTCCAAAGGTGTAGGCCTCATGCCAACCTCATGAATAGAAGTTCAGGCATGTGGTATGGGTCCTCTACGACTGATTCCTCAGCGACATCTACAAAAATCAAAAATTTACAGGTGAATGTGAAGTCTACGGCTAAGCAAAATAAGCATTTTGACAATTTATGTGGATGTTTGAGCCCACTATTTACCTTTTGAAAATCGCTCTAACGAGTATTTTACTAAACTATACTTATTACTTATGCATTTGTTACGTGTATACCTCACTTAATCGCTAAGTTGCTAGTATTTTATCTTTTACCAGCTTCGAAGTACTAAGTTATAAACCCCACTTAATTGTCGGGTCCTCATATCAAGTGTTGGGAGGGAAGGGTGGGGGGCATCCCTCTAGTTTTTTAAATTTTTCTTTAAAATTTGTTATTAAAGTTAATATAACATATTAGGCTTAAATTATGCTTGAACTCTATAAAATTAAGTTTAGCCCTTCATTCATACTTTGTCCCTCTACAAATAAGAAATCCTTAGTTCCGCTCCAATTAACCTCGTCACCTAGACTGAACTCTTTTCTAAAGATACTTTCAATTATCATTTGCAATACTTCGTCCCTTCAAACTACCATTTCATTTGCAATTTACACCATCCATTATTTTTTTGCTTGAAAATGACAAAAAGTTGCAAATGTGATCCGCAAATGCAATGTTTTATAGCATTAATGCACAAAACCTTCGTTTGTTTTAACGTTAGAATCTAACGGAAGTGATAAATTGCAAGGAAATGTAGTTTGAAGGGTCAAATGTTAGAAATTAAAGTTCAAAGGTACTCTTTGCAAAAGTAAGTCAGTTGGGAAGGGTAATTAAAGAATATTCTCTTATCGCATCCTATCTACTAAACATAGTAACATTTATAAACACCCAACTAGTTTGAAAACTGTTTTCCTCCTGTTCTTTCACCTCGATTCTGCAGAGTTCAATAGTTTCCGATTCCTTGGGAGGAGGAGGGAATCCCTCCTCCTTCCCCCCTCCCCCCCCCCCCCCTCTACTCCCTTCTCCTCTTCCCCCCTCCCCTTCCTGCCTCTTCGGTGGCACAAATTGCCACTCTTGGAGGCCTTATCCCAGCACAAGCAAATTTTTCGACTCCTCCCACCCCAAAATGCCGACCTCCCCTCCTCTCGTCACACTTAACCCGGATCTGTTCTCCTTGGAGTTTTAGCTTTGGTTTTTTCCAGAACAGATCTGACAACTTCAAAGAGCTTCACCATCTACACGTCTCTCCATCGTGTTCATGGGCTTCCCTACTTCCTTCCGCCACATGCCACGTCGTTGTTCGACCAACATGCTAC
>FXXK01004172.1:0-11749 GCA_900184695.1 Betula pendula | reverse complement strand
GCTGATGAGCATACATGCGACGAAAAGTCATTCTAACATATTCTTGATTCTAAATTAGTCCATTTGCAAGAAATTACTCAAGCGCAGACTTCTTATTCTAATTGACACAATTTCTTGTTTACGTTGCTATACTGCCTAACTCTTGACTGAGAACAGAGCCACTGGTATGGGTTTCTTATCATATGGTTGATCTACTTTGAAAGACTACCCTAAGCCATATTCGCCAGCATCTACATTCTGCTATTTATGGCTGGGATATAGCTTCGATGTATATTCAATTTATAGTTCAATCTTGCCAGAAATTATGATCTTTATATTTTTCCTGAACCACCCCCCAAGGCTCTAGACTATCTCAACCGTAAGGACCTTCGCTCTGTACTTTTTTTTCTCTTTTTCATGTAACTTGAGGTTTTCTGTCTATCAATCCTCTTTAATTGTCTATTTCGTTTCTTTACTGAACAGTTTTACAAAGATGTATCGCATGACCTGTTATACCATAAAAGAAAAGTGCTTTTAGTGTATCTGTTGTCTGACAATTTTAAATCGAGCTTTTCTACAGCCATAACCCAGTTGAAAAATCATATGACAAAAAGGATTATTGAACTATCGCAAGAATGAAGAGCCTGCTGTAGTTCTGAGTCACCTATAATCACGGTTATTTGTCTTTTTTTTTCCTTCTTCACATTACATACCTCACTTGTATCATTGACTTAAAACATATTCAGTCAGCGATTCAATAAGCACCTACAATATTTGAGAGGCATGAAGAATTAATTTCACATACATCAGCCTAGTGCAACAAAGATCCTGACTTTCTCCAGCATTATAATCTGAACAAGAATACAAGATGTGATGCTTCACATTCTTCACCTCCCTCCCTTTCTTTTGATTAACACAGGCAAATACGAGTGGTACATGCTCAAGACGCAATCGAGAATCATTAGATCTATCATTTTCTAAGTATAATTGTCATCTGATTTAGAAAGACATTGTCTTCAAGTGCTTAGAAAACACTAGCAAGCTTCATCAATATCGCTCATACGTCATTAATATATATATCATTGCTACATAGCCTATACAACGATTAATTCTAACATCTCTGGATCGAATAGCACTGGTCTGTGACATTGAAAAGCTCAGTTACAAGATCGACTGAACTCTCTAGAATGCGTTCCGTAGTTTCCCTGCCGAGGATTCATATTCCTATGATTGTTATCCTTTGACACCCGAAAGACAACTCAATGTTTATGGACTATATCAATACCTGGTGGGATAATGAGAAGCACTTAGCATCTGTGATATAACAAACTCCAAAGCAACAGAACAATTGCGAAATCAGTTCTGATTAGCATTTAACCTGGATACAACGACATCCACTCCTCACAAATCACATCAGAAAATCACTGTAATCTACTATGTCACTGTTTCTCGTCGCCTTGAATTCAACATACAACAGAAGTAATCTATATTATTAAGCATATACAACGTATAAATGAAAGTATCATTTTCAGTGTCTTCTAGTATCTATATCTTTAGAATATATTTCTTTCCTGCGAAGTTTTTGCAGTATGTTGATTTAAATAATCGAGGTCTGGACCATTGATACTCATATTAGTAAGCCAACGTGTCACGCCTAGATGTATATTGCTTCAAGACAACACGCAAATGGCGAAGTGTCAGGCGTTTCGCAGACCCATTCTTATATGTTAATTCATGCTGTGATAGAGACCAATCTTCATGCTTCCTACCGACAGTCGGGTATCAATTGTATATAACATTTAAACACAGCAGCTTAGGACGATAGAACTGTGGATAAGCCAGACCATCCTCCTCAGCAAATTCTATTGATTACCTTGAATATTGCCTGCATAGCTACGTCCAGCAAGAGAAAATCATTTTTGACATAGAATCCTATATACTAAAATAATATAAAGTCTAAGCAGCTACATTTTTCGGGTTCAGCGATAGGAGTTTCTTATACGATTAGTAAATTAATGTCGAATGGGGATGGTACCCTTATGCAATATTTGAATTCAGGTCCCTTCTTTCGATCAGCATAAATTATGCAATAATATTTCAGATCAAAATATCGGAATTTATCTTATCTAATATCACTCCATTTTCCACATAATGATCTAATTTCACTTCTCAACCGAGATAATTAGGTATTAAAAACACATTATAGATAAGATATCCGGGGCAACATGTTGGAATATCGTCCCAAAGACAAACTAGCTCTTAGATTATAAATAATTCCGAGAATGTAAAATTTAATCAATTGTAACATAGTAATCAGAACTAATATAATTTAACACCTCTCCGTCAATTCACATATTAAATGTGAAAACAATAACCTGACTAACTTCCTAAGAAATCCTCACAAACTCTCTTTTAATGCTACGAAGGTCCACACGTAACAAAACAACAACGGAGGATGAAAAAATAAGAGAACTTTAAGAATGTAATACAGGACGATATGTATCATATGTATTGTATCAAAACACCTGAAAGACCTTCTGCGTTTCTGATGTATCTCCTGTATAACCATTCGGAATAAAAAACCACTCAGAGCTGGTTCTTTGGCTAGTTCACTCAACTATCAATCGTTTCGTTATAGCTCATATTCACTAATCTATATACTAACTCAATGATAGACATGACAAAAAACTCACTATTTAGGTAATTAGAGCGCATTTAGAAAAAATTTCTTCACCGATCACATAGCGCAATAGCATAGCCGATCCTAAAGAGCTGTTCATCAGTACATAGTGCATAATACACCTGGGCCTGTGGTCCATACATACATTCTCCTCAGCGGATATAACGATCTCCAACAGAATATAGCCTGAATAACCATATATTATTGATTAGGATAGAAAGACCTATATGAGTAAACCATTTATTTGTATTAGACCTTTGATGACTGACCTCATACCACCCCAAAATATTAGTCCTAGATGCTGGTAGACAGTGTCATAACCTCATACCACAGTTTTTATCTGTAAGCCATCACTGTGTTCGCTAAATGTTCACACAATAAGCATTCTGCCTCTCGGCAACCCGCACCAGGCATGAAGTGCTCTCATCCATAAGTAAACTGGTAGCACAAGCTCAACTGTCAAACGTTAGCATGCCGCTCACGTGTATAGATCCATGTAAGCTCGCTGAGCTACAACAAATCAACTAACCTCTTAATGTCACTCCACAATCCATTGAACGCTATCCTCCCTTAATAACAACATCGTCAAAACATCACAGTGAATAAATACAGAATCACTCCAAATGATGTCGCCTGATACTAGCACGACAAAAACTCGTCTTTCATTTATTATTGACCAAAAAAATTAGCGCAACGTAAAATCACTTGGTGCTAATCTTCAATATCTATCAGAGGCACGATCTCAGCTATGCTGAGTAGCAACGAATAGGCGTAGACTTAATTAGCGAGGAATAATGAGATATGATGCTCAACCAATAACTGAATCGAGCAAATTTCCTTTATGTAATTGAAATTGTACACAATAATCATATATGCACATTCTCAAATAGATATCAACCAGATATTCCAATACCCAGGGCCCATAATGCAAAGTAAGACATCCAAAAACGTATTGTGTACTTTATCCGCACCATACAACTAACAATTAGACTACCTGTCACGGCACACCACTCCACACCCTTGGCTCAAGTTCAGCGAGTGTCTTAATATACCTCTCGTAGTTCATTTTTCGAGTTCCCTGCAACCATTGTCTACCCCAATGTCACAGACAATTTATTATTGGTACACAGCAGCAGATTCATCATGTAATGCAGTAGTATGTACGAAGAGCTCAGCTTCGTCTTAACTGATAGACCAAGTCTTCCGAGATATATGCCAATTTCACATAAATACCTTATTGAACCCTGCTCCACCTGATGCATGCCACACTTCGTCTCACATCAGTTGATTTCCATGCAGAGAGAAGAGAGAAAGTACAAATGAGAAACCATTCCCTACTTTCTGTTCTGATGCAATTACGAGCTGGGCTTGGCTCACTAGTCTGTTTCTGATGATAACTATCATTTCTTACGATTCAAGAATATAGAGCTTCGCTTTCTGCACTTCTGATTGACAATATAAACTGTCAAAGGACCGAAATTAATAATAAAAAAAAAAAAAAAAAAACACACAATAATTGACATAGTCATCGCCACTACAACAATTAATGGACTTCGGTTCATACTGCGGATATGAGCACAATCCTTGTGCTGTTATCAATTGCAGTCACTATAAGCTTAAACCAACTTCGCCTATTTCGCCTTCGAACTTACATAATCTAACACAACAAATATCGTTTTCCAATCAAAACTAGAATGACGCATAAAGATCAAAAAATGCTTGGGAATGTCTTTGTTTACTTACAGATCACAAAGACTAAATAAATGACAAGAAGAAGAACAATGAAAAGAAATCCACAATCAATACCATCCACCAACTAAGTACACTCTATAGTATATCCTCCCTACTTAGAATGCCACTAAGATCCAGTTTCTTCTGTTACCATACAAATCGAGACACCAACTGTAACCACAACACATTCTGTATCTAGATGCACTTACAACACCAAAAAAACATAAAGACTATCGGCTTCTGCGTAACTCTGCAGTCCTCACTGCACATAGACACATTACCTGCCTCTCTCAATATACACTCACTGATAAATCAAAATAGAATCTATCACACAAGCTCATAATGCTGATAATTCATTTGAAAGCACAAACTGACAACATACATTCGTTGTCTCATTATCTGCAAATCAATCCTTTTCAAAAGCACTCCTTACATTCCACTTGAACTCATATTATTCCCAGAAAAAATGGTTGGCTTTAAATCATTATTATTTCATTCAACTTATATGCGCTTGCCTCTATCTTACCCAAGCACAGGGACTCCCTCCACCTCCTTCTCTCCTTAAAGACAGACTTAAAATAACGACTCAGTCCGTGTGACAAAATCGGTAATGAATGAAGGAATGTGCCTATACGTTCTCCATATTCCCAAAAAGAACCTAGATTGGAATGAGTTTCTATCAAAGCATGAGATGGCGAGGTCCTTTTGAGGTGTCAAATTCAAACATGGGTCAGTTTCATCCTGCTTTGAATTCTCCACTTTTGTCCCACTGGAAAAATGTGATTTTTCTGACTCCATACAAACCAGATGAAGAAAAAGCATATACAATTAAAGGTGAAATCAGGGCCATTTTCTTCACTTTGGTTAAGCTATCATTGTTTGGTTTGGCTTCATCTGTCAATGAATATGGTTGCTTCTGTTGTCTTCCGAAGATCATGGCGTTATATTCGTGCCTATGTGTTTGTCTGCTGATATTATTGATTTAAGATTCGCACATATGGGATGATATCCCATTAATTAACATGAAGTAATCAAAAGATTTCATTTGAACTCACCAGTAGGGCTATCAATACATATGACAATAGTATAATAATCCATTTGAGGTCAATCTTTTGAACTCAATCTTGATTTAAGGGAGTCACTTCTCAGAGGTATTCATATCCATCGACACACAAAAGTTATCAAGATTATTATGCATTACCTGTTCAACATACTCTCTTAATCCTAAATCATAAACAAACAAGAATGTTCTCTATTATAAGAGATTTACCCATGAGACCAGAAACTCTTTGTATACAGCCATCCATTTATGCTGTCATTGACTTCTAGTTTTACAACAAAACATTAGGGCTTATAGCCGGACCCTAATCTCACAAACTGCCAACTAAGAACATGGGACTAACACATTCATCCAAATTCCTACCAATTAGAGACTGCTGTCTAAGCGACAACAAACATCCCCCAATTTGCATAATCAAGTCCGATATGAAGACAAAGATTATGGTCATATAACAGAACGATTTATCTTTCTGAATATTCTTATCGAAAGATGTCCTAGGCTAGTTTCTTAGTTCTCTAAGATGGCGAAAAATTTTAAGGTATTTTTTTCAGTGGATGTAAAATCCGTGCTCTAATCTAAGAACACAGATATGATACAAACAAAGAAATTTTCATAAAATTGATCAATCTATTATTTATCCAGCTCTACATCACTCCTGAGCATGTCTCCTCCGCATTTGCCACGTATTCTACGTGCTGATTACTAGCATGCATTTTCGCAACCCTGAATATAACCCATATATTTAGAATCAGCCGCTAGCCTAATTACTAGGGTATAATATTCATTTAATACTATCCTATTAAGCCGTAATAACTGCATCTGTGAAGTTTCGTGATCTTTTAACATTTCCCTGCTACATTTGATGATATCGCTGTTTATTTGTTGGCTAGGCTTGTCATCGCCCTTTTTCAGATTTTATGATTGAAGTTTCTTATAGCAAGGATACACACAACTCGGTAAATTAGTTGTATTTTATTTGCCTATCTCTCTCCATTTCTCGCCCATATATATGGATCCATCCATAAGCTAAAATAACATGTCGCTCGACTCTATAAATCATTTCCATTTAGACCTTTACTTCGGTACTAATCACAGGCTACATTAGTGTTAACATTGTGATGAAATCTATGGATTAGAACGGAGACACAATAGACAATACACCATCCATCTACGGCATAGAATTGCTAGAGGTCTATTGCTGCGTTCTATCTTACTTCTATCATTTATAGTGCGCATTCTCCTTTTTATCATATCTATTAATTATATATTGATTCATTGCTATTATTTTATCTTTGATATCCTTTTATTCAATTAATTGTATATCACAATGCTTTTAGGTGAAACACATGTCTCTCCTCAATCCAATAATGCATATAGAGAGGATATGTTATTATAGAATACATAATTAATAAAACACTCTCTATAATTATAGCATCAATACTTTTATCTTAGACATGGGATACCATATAACTTGATATTCACGTCTCTAAGATAAAAATTGAAACCTTTCATGAAGGATAATGAAAACTTATATAAATCTGGACGACAGTTAACATGTACAGCAATATAGCATACGAGATTTCATGTAGCTTAAATGCTAAAATATAAAGGCACACTGCGATACCCCACGCGGGAGCAGACTTCCATAATCAGTCCTCATTTAAATGTCCATACATGGCCATTACAATTCGCTCCGCCCACCCGGCATTTTTCCAGCCCACACCCTGTCCTCACAAGAGCACTTAATTGTGGAAGAAGCTTGACACACAACGTTAAGTTTTGGCAATTGGGCTTGGCGGGCACAGCCTGTTTGGCAGTGATTTTGCCAGCAAAAGATCTTACTGACCAATGGTTTCTCTTTGACAGTTAACACTCGGCAAATGGCTGATCTTAAAAACTGAAGTCCTATGAGCCAGAATAGTGAACGATTCTTTTGCTGTAATTCTCTAATTTGTACCTATTAGGGTTTCCACATATGGTCAAAAAAATTTGCTTCTTATTACTTTCCTTTCCTTTGTTGTGCTCCTTCTTTGGGGTTCCGTATCCTTGAAGAACTCAATCAATAAAAACGAAAACTTTCTTTTGTTTCACCAGAGGTCCTTTCTGACTGGAAATCAAGTGCGATGCACTTACTAGAATACTCTTTTTGTAACTTTGTAGATGTGGCTTTGGTGTTACTTATGCTTGATAGATTGATGCTTCAGTATCATTTTGTGCCTTTGTATAGCCTGTTCTTGGTTCGCTCGTTGAATAAGGGGGATAGCCCTGTCTTCATATACCCATCTTACTGGAACCATTTCTTAACCCCATCGGGTTCAGGTTTTCGGCGTTGGTAGGGCTTTGTGTTTCGGAAGTATTTTTTTTTATTTTCAACAAAATCGGGTGGAAAGTCGGTGTAGGGTAGAAAATTCCGACTAATTTCCAGTTGACAGAAGAAAGAAAAATCTTAATTTCCTTGATACCTTCACCATATGGAATCTACATGTTTTTAAATATAAAGGGTTAAATACTCTCTTTTTTTTGTACTTATGGTTTTTTCAAAATCTAATAGACTTTTCGGTTTAAGAAAGTATCAGAGATGCTACTCATAAGTATTTGATAAGCGCAGTTGGTACTTGTCCAACAATTTAACAATGTGTCATGTCAATTTCTATCACAATGTGATACTTGTTTCATTTGTCACATCATATATCCTATTTAGCAGGGTATAATTTGTGAGGAAGGCTTGTGTGTCGACTCAAGCTCCTTTTTAGTGTCCTTCTACTGTTTGAAAATTATTTTTTAATTCAAAGCTAGCTCACGCATCTTCCAAATCCGACGAAGCATCATCCTTCTTTTCAAAATTTTGAAAACAATGGTTAACCCATGTTGGGTTATACCATACCTTAAAAAAAAAAAATTAAATTCTAAATTCTAAAGAGCAGAGATTCGCGGGTTAAAAATTTGAAATTTGAAATTCACACCTAAAACTTTACGCTCAGTTAACTCACATCGGTGCAGGGATTGCTCGGTGGAGGGAGAAGGAGTTACAACGGCGGCTTGTTGGTCGGCGGAGGGAGGAGTGAACTTTCTAAGGATATTGGAACAAGAGGAGAGAGAGAGAGAGAGAGAGAGAGAGAGTGTTCCTGATTTTGAAAATGAGGGGAATATGAGGGAAGAGTGAACTTTCTGAGGATACTGAAACAAGAGAGAGAAAGAAAGAGAGAGAGAGAGAGAGAGAGAGTGGTTTCGATTTTGAAAATGAGAGAAATATGAGGAAGGGGCTCTCGTATATGATATAGTGAATTTTTTTTGTTTTTTAAGAGCTGGTTAACCTAAACCTGGGTTAACCGCTATAGTTGTATAAGTAGGGCCCTTGCCATTTAAAATAAATAAATAAATAAATAAAAAATAAAAAATTCCTCTACAGTAAAAGGACCGTGGGAGGGATGCTTGGTCAATCCCTCATAATTTGCATCACTAACACATCAATGCTACATGTTTATTTTTAAACCACGTCAGCGCCACATCATTTGAAAAATTGCCAAAGCAAAAAATTATCCTAATCGAATTATCCTTTCTCCCTTAAATCTCCCAAATACATTCTAACCCTAGGCTTTCCCCAAAACTTTTGAAGCCTTGGTTTTCCTTTCAAACTTTTGTTTGATTATGTTATGCTTCCCCCAAGAAATCAAACTTTTCGGTCGATTCTAACTTGCCTGTGTACGGAGAAGCAGTTGGATTTGTAGTCGTCGGAGCCCATTTTGTGGTGGTCGTACTTTGTTGTTGCCGGAGCCCATTTCCCACACATCTACTTGAACTCAAAGGTATCTACTCGAGCCCATTTCCGATTTTGCACTCTTAGTTGAGGAGAAAAGTACGTATATAAAAGTTTGATTTCGAGTTCTTTCCTCCTACTGTATGGTTATAAAAGAAAAGGGCGGTTAAAAATTAGACGTTTCTTCTATTGTTTATGAATCTTAGTTGATGGTTTATGAGTCCTAGTTAGAGAGCTTTTGCTGGTTTTCGCATGTTTGTCGGTGATAGGGAGATGTTTTTGCACTTATAGGGCCCCTAATGTACATGTTGTTGTCGGTGGCTTTCACATTTTAGGCTTAAAGTATGTTCAATATTTTATTGGTTGGCTGGTTAGGCTTTTAGAGTCAGTTTTGTTTTTGGTTAAACAAAGGATTTTTGTCGTTGGCATGTATTTGGCCGGGTCCCAAACAAATGCCATTTGTTTTTTAAGCATGTGAAAAGTATTTTTTTTTTTATTAGTGTTATTAAAAAAGCATGTAAAAAACACTTGCTATTAAAAAATATGTGCTTCTTATATGCTAAAAGACACATGGCACTTTTAGAGACCATATCGAAAAAAATTTCTTTCCTAAGGATATAAATTTTGAATAGCCCACCTGGGATAACAGTTACAGATTGACATGAATTCTTCACCAATCACAACAATTAGAAGATGCAGAAAACCTTGAAAGAATAATGGAAATAATTGAATGTTTCATAAAGAAGAATATCATCATTACTTCACATTTAGGAGATTCAGGTTGATGTCTCAATTTCTGAATTTTCAAGTTCGATTGTGGCATTAAATCCGAATTCATTTCCAGGAGTAAACAAAGACTTCAGTTCTTCTGCGGTCTGGATTGTGTTGATTTTCTGGTCCTTCACATTCAGATTTTCCTGGTATTGAGTTGGGGAACAGTTTGAGAAACAAAATGATCAATCGAGCCTTTGAAAATACACGCATGTAGTCAGTGGTGAAGATGAATTACCTTCTCTACAAAATCAGCCATGGTTGAGTTAACAATTTCTTGTATGACAAACTTGGTGACGCGCTGCTCACCAAGTATTTGTAAGAGGAAGCTCTTTGGGATCTGAGCAAATTTATAAATTTGTAAGAGGAAGCTCTCTTTCCTTTTTTCATTTTTACAACGAAAAAGTCAAACATTAACAAACAATTTTCAACATAAAACACTTACAAAAAAACTCAACTTTTTTCATCTTTCTGTCACATCAAAACATTTTTTCAATCAAAACACAAAAACACCTTCTAAAAAAGGTTATCACATGCAAGGTTGATAGAACAAGCTGAAGCTAAGGTATTTTAAACCCATAAAACCTTACGCCTAACATTGGTATGGGAATAGGGGCCATTAAAGGGACAAATTCACCTTAAAAATGCTTTTCTCACACCCTGGGTATCTGGAGTTCATTGGTAAAAAACCTGGGATTTTTAATTTATGTTAAATCACGCTCGTCTCAAATGCTTAAAAAATGGTAAATTTAATTATTTAATTAATATTTTAATATTCTGAATGTAAGGCCTAGGATGTTTAAGTATGTTGATCCCCTTTCTAAGTAATCAACATTTAAAACCAAATCAAAGTATTAGAAGACTCAAGGTTATAACTAGATGTGTAAAACTGTTGAGCAAAACCGTCAGATTAAGCACAGATACCAAAATTAAGGCAATATCAAATGCAAGATTTTTTTATCAATTGCCTACTGTCAGAAGCCACTTGCCTGGGATGTTTTTCCTTGAGTAGCACCAGCGCGCAAGCAAAATGAAATATTGTTAGAATTCATGGACTGACAAACTAATAGGCTGCAGAAAATACAAATTCATATAGAAAAGGATGATAAAGATACTCTTATAAACTGCCTATATCCATCCAGTCACACATACAGAAATTAAATATTGGTTAACCCGGGAATACATGTCAATTTTATGATACTCAAGCCCTTCAGCATGTTCTTTCGACCATTAAATATTAGATAATTAATCAAGAGGCTACAGCCACCAGTTGAGCCAGAGAAAAATATCACTAAAAGCCATAAACATATAAACGCAATTATTTTCAAGTCCTTTATGTTTTCAATTATACATTGTATGTAAGTAATTAAAGAAAGTAAATTGACAATATCATTTGTCGGTTGATCTTAAAATCTAGAAAATTGAAATAAATCTGCATGCATGATTTTATACTAAAACCCTGGGTTTGCAACACGGAAAAAGATTTATATGTTGTGTAAGTATAAAAAATTTATTACTACAAAGTAAATATAGTCAGAACAATGATATACATATGAATTATATCATGTACACATGCATACATACACATCTACATTGGTTTGTAGTGAAATTACAAAGTGCATGACTACGTATTTTAGAGGTCATGTATTAATCAACCATATATATTATCTATATTGTGTATCAACCTGTTCTCAAGCAGGGGAAAAAAAGACCCTTATCTTGAGAAACTTATGGCATGGCTATATTTAAATTATTTCCCGAGAATAAATGT
>FXXK01004156.1:0-11447 GCA_900184695.1 Betula pendula | reverse complement strand
TTTTCTCAAAGCCATGGCAAAAGCAAGAGTTTATCTTTGGGAAATGGGAGGAGCCGAGCAAATACTATTGTAATTAAAATTTTGAGGAAACTTTACTTGCCCTCTTTAATTCCACGTGTTTTTCAATGTCGCATCCAAATTACCAAAATGCAGTGTGGGTATCAATATATCAACCCATTTTAATTCCCTCCTACTATTAGGGATTTTTTTATAACTCAAACAGTTAAAAAGTAAAATGTCTTTTATATTGTGTAAAAATTATAAAAATATCAATATACTCTTAATTAAAAAAACAAAAATGATAAAAAAAAAAAAAAAAAAAACTAAAAAGGGCTGATGACCCACGGTGTGGCTCTGGGTTAGCACCGATCCATGACAAGTGTTTTTCTTTTTTCTTTTTTTTTTTTTTTTATTTCACGTAGTTTTTTCTTTTTATTTTATAAGCAGGGTTGTTGGACATTTGTGTTCTTTCCTTTAACATTTGATGGAAGGACTAATAATCTGAACATTCAATATACAAATTTTGGTGGTGTGAGGTTGACATTAAAAATGATGTATAATTTTCTCTTTAAATTTTTTATTCTTTTACATGTTATGTAGTCTGATTATGAGGGACGTAATCAAGATTTCTATCTGGAGGGCCAAGGTATGAATAAGGATTAAATTTATTTTTAGTAGGGGGTCAAACTAATTTTAAGCCTAAAATACATATATATTTAATTTAATTAAAAATTTTAAAGAAATTTTAAAAAGAAAGGGAAGGCCATGGCCCCCTTTGGTCTAGACATGGTCCGTCTCTATTATGAATAAAATCATTAAATTTTCATAACCCATTTATGTTTGGGGTGATCACGTAGCGGCTTCTCTATTTCTAGTTCTTTTTTTTTTTTTAATAAATAAGAAATTAACCTCATACTTAAAATATAGTATATATATATATATATTTTTAAAATAAGCATGTTTATTGTATTTTCCTAAAAACACTACAAAAGTTTTATCAAATAATTTTTATTCTTTTCAACTAAGAAGGTTTATCACTTTCATTATATAAAAAATTATTTCAAATTAAAAGACCAGAAATTCTATGAAATATATCATTGGATAGTTATACGACAAGGTACCGATACGGTGTCGTCGTCGTTTCTACAAGGAGGGACCAGAGTCAAGTGCAGGCATAGATAAAATCTTAGGTTGATTGAATTTAAATGGGACGCCAATTATTGTTGTTGAGCGACCAGCGGCATGTCTGCCACCACTATGGGCTTCGCAGCACCGTGGGTTCTAAGAAAAGCAGCAAATGCGCCGCTCGCTCTCCACGCTCTTGTGGTATCAACAGCAAGCTCTCTCACTACAAACACTCGCTCTTTTCCTCTCACTTCTCCTCTGACTCTCAAGGTGCGAGGTGGCTTTTGGGATGGTGCTTTTGGTAGTACGATTGCTTTGTGTCTCACTCTTGCTAGTGTATTCTAAATTTTGTGCTAAAAGTTGGGTGATTTTAGGACACCCAATTGGCTGAATGGTTGAAAAACGTAATTTATGACACTAAATTATGCCAACATTGGTAAGTACCATTTTTAATGAGCCGTTACCATGATGGATGATGAGATGATGATTGAGGTGTTACTGGAATGTATTGAAATTAAAACTCTTTTAGTTATCCATTTGTCATGAATTTAAGTGGTGCCGTTAAACAAGGTGAATTGAAAAATGAGGAAAATGCTGTTTGATAAAAACCTGACTTAAGTTTTATGGAAAATCAGAATTATTCAAGTTGAGAGCTTATGAGAAAACGAACCATATATTGTGGCAATCAGTATGTGTTGTGGCTTCTGAATGCTTGAAACTTATCTCCTTATCAAGAGCATGTTAATATTAAATAGCCAAGCTGAAGGTTTAAGTATTCTGCTTGTATGAAAAGCGAAGGATCGTAACACCAGTCTGTTCAGGACAGTACTTAACCGAAGAAACTTGTATGAAGAAATAATGAGTCGGTACTGAGGAAATGAAAAGCCCACAGCTTGTATGAACTTTTCCATCTGCCCAGCATACCACCAGCACCTTGGCGTCCTGCCTTAAAACACTTTTATATGTACTGGGATAAACTAATAACCGATTTTCAAGCAATCTCTAGAAAGTCCATATCAAGGGACCATTATGTGTCTAAAAATTTGGAAAGACCAACAGTTGATTCTAGTTCTCACAAACCCCAGGGTCTTAACAACATCCATTATTGCACAACTTGTCTGCTGAACACTGTGGATGAGTGGCTAAGGCCTCATCAGTTCTGGTACACGAAGAACCTGTTCATTTAGTTCTCTTACATTCAACAAACTTGTCTAGCTTATAAGCTAAAAATTTTATTTCGTATCTGATGCCTTTTTTTTCCCCTTAACATTATGGATGGTCTGTGATATAGCTCAGGCATATGCCACATAGCACAAGCCATAAAGGGTGATGAGAGAAGTGCAATTGAAGAAGTGAAACATATTCTTGAAATGTATTTGTGTTACTTTCAGTAAATACATCATGCTACATCTACTTTCATTTCATTGTAAAGGCCACCTGATCTTTTTCCTTTTTAAATTTTTTTTCTCTGCTGTAGAAAGTACAATAAAGTTAGACTCTTTGGATTCATGGTCATAAAATAAACCCAAACGGAACTTGTTTTTGTAAAATGGTTCCAATTTCACCACTCTGTTTCGCATTTAATTGTAGGCTAGACAAGCATCATCAAGAAGCAGAAGTTGTCCATACAAATTTCTTACCCCACCAGTGCCAAGGAGCGATGCTAGCATTGGAAAAATTAGCTGACATTAGAGCAATTGCACAGGGAGGGATACCCGGAGGTAAAAACTGGTGTTCTGCTTTACTTTGTGTATATGCATATAATTATTCATCTTATCTAATAGATGATTATATCTTTCAAAATTGTGTATTATCTAGGCTGAGCGTTGCCGAATTTCTATTGGACATCCGATGTAATGACAAGTGATCCAGATGTAGTTGCTGCATTGAGGTAAGTCATATTGTAGCAACTCCGTTTTTTGCACACTTTGTTTATCTTTATATTTACTGGATACTTTTCCAGTGTCACGGAAACTTTGGGTTTCAACCTTGCTCTCATGGTGACTTCCTTGGTGCAACTCTTGGTAAAGGGATGCTAGGAGGGAAGCTCGGAGATATTATTCTTGCAGGTATCATTTGAATTTCATTTGAGACACTATTTTATTTTCAACTAGTTAGGAACATTTGTGCATGATAATCAAACTATGTTCAGTTTCAACATCACTACAATATGAAGAAGGATTGCTTCTTTTCCTTTCTTTACCCTTTTAATACTTCAACATAAAACCTAGCCCAAGCGTAGAACCCACCTTTTACCACTAAGGCTGTGGCAAAAGCCCAAGCATGGAAAGGTCTAGTTGTAATTCCTAAAAACTAATCTTATAATCAGTTCAAAGTTGGGTTTGTAACTACCCAAATAGCTTGGAACCATCAAAGGAGCCACGTCCATGCCCGATGCGATGTGTTTGACATTCTTTGGGTATATGTTCATGGTTTTAGAATAGTTTATATTCTTGACTTTAAGGATATAGTGGCTGTGGGTAACTTTGATAAAAACTTTTCTTCATGCGGAAACAGATAGCTCTAACCATATGTGGGGAGCAAACTATGATAAATGTTGGGCAATTTGAGAAAAAGAAAAGAGAGGGAAAAAAAAAAAATACAGAAGTCACAACTACATAAATATTCTTGTCATGTTCTCACCATAATAATTGGTAGTGGTTTAAAATTTACCATGTATGGTTTAATTCGTGTTACGGGTTTGCTCTCCATGGCTGCAGATATGGGATTTCCCAAAAGAGTAATGTTTTTAGTAAACTAGTATATAACTGCATAACAACTTGATGATGTAGTAGTGAAAACAAGCATTTGGATTAGCACTTGTTAAAAAAAAAAAAACAATAGTTGATTTTTACAGGAACACTCATCCCAATTTTATGGGAGTCATATAACAGATTACTAAATACGCATAACTTTTTTTCAAAAACAATGTCATGTCTTGGATGGCATTTGTAAACTTCTTGGGGATAATGATCGCTTTGGTAAGTCTTTGAGTTCGTGATGAGAGAATTAATAATTTGATGGCTTCTCAACCTGGACTATCCCTTGTTTACACACCTGATAACTTACATTCTGAACATATAGAGGTTGATGGGCTATTAGTTGGCTGCCAATACTCACTTTTATTCGTTCATATCTTCCATTGTGGGGTGAGCAGTGGCCAGTTAAACTCAACCACACTGCAGGATCGTGGCCCCACATGTAAGGGTAATGGGTGGATACTTTTCCACCAACGCCAAGCCTAACACCATTTCACACTCTCTCTTTTACAACTCCTGCTCTCTCCTCCTAACCCATCAAAACCCCAAACCTCTTCTACCTCAAGTTTTGCACCTCCTACTGCAACAACCTCTACTACCTGAGAGCCCTCTGGCTAAACAATCGCCACCACTGCCAATCAACAAGCCTCCTCCCCAGACAACGTCACGCACGTTGGTAACGATCCTAGAAAAAGCGCAGTCATATTGTGCACTATGGATCCCCATGTTAGTGAATTAGGCAATATGAGGAACTTAACACTCATTAATTATCTTTATAAACCACCCATCTTATTTGGCTACGCGTTTATCTTCTTGAATATGGGACCAAGGTGTTACATACGTCCTCACACCAAACATTGGTCTTTTTATTTAATCGCTAGCCATCGCCAAGAAAGTAAGGATAATGGGCTTTGTTGAGTGGGAGTTTGACCTGCTTCTTTTTCTTTTTTTTTTCTGTTATTGTTTAATATTCAGGGGAGAGAAAGGGGGCTCAAACTCCTCATTGTCCCAGAACTTGTTGACTTTATTATATCATGCATAGACGAAAGGTACTGTTACATTTTATTTCTACTGATTTTTGTGGCATACTTTTCCTTTCAATAGATATCCAATTTGAAATATATTTCTTTTATTTTCCTTTATGGTTTCTGCATAATGAGGAACAATAAAGTAATCACTTGATTTTATATTTACATTGATCAGATTAGGATGTATTGATTCAATGATTTTGATCAGATTTGATAGTGTTCTTGAATTTATAGCATATATTGGAAATTCACAGATCTGCTGTCCCCTGGACTCTTTTTATTATTATTTTAAGTAACATTGCAAATTCAAGTAGAGAAAATACGCAGAGAAATAAAATATCCCAAAATTGTATTGTTTATTTTGTTTATTGTGTAAAAAGTTCTAGCCATGAGAAGAAGTTATGTCATACCTCTATATGCGACATTCCTCAAAGTTAATATCGGAATGGGTAATAGGCCACTGGGCTTGCTAGCAAAACAGATACTTAGTGCAACTACTTTGTGCTGGTGATTCCTTGGCCGTTGGAAATCAAAGAGGGGTTAAAACACGCCAATGAATCAAGAGGGTAAAACACGCTCATATTCTAAGGAAGATAAAGTGGAGAGGGAGGATAAACACACAAACTAGTTTTTTATAAAACACTCACTTCGAGAATTAATGGGACTATAGTACATGATATGTATATTGTTACAATTTTGGATGCTTCTAGCTTCAATATTCAATTCAACCCATTTATATCACAATTGACTTCCGACATGAAACAATAAATTCGAAGGTAACTAATATGTATGATAAATTCCATGTAACTCCCACGTGACTAAAAAAGACAATCTTTCAACTTAAAACCTATAAAATATCAAAAGTCAAAACTCGTTTCACCTTTGGGATTATTGAAAATAAACTAGAAATAAATTTCTAAATTCAAAGTTTAATAACCAACACCTGCTTTAAACTTTATTTTGTAACTCCAAGCAAACTCTTGTGAAATATTGCACCCTTGAGGGGCTTAGGGAAAATTATTGGCAATTTGATCTTGTGCATTTTATGAATTTGAGATCCACCTCCTTCTGAGCACATGGATATGTTTTATGCTACAATATTGGATGACTTCTAACTTCCAATATTCAATTCAACCATTTACATCACATCTAACTCTACATGAAAATAAAATCCTGAATAACTTACATGCATGATAAATTCCATGTGACTCCTCATGACTAAAATATATAAACTCCTTAAACTTAAGTAACCTACAAGAATATTCAAAAACCCAAGACACTTCATCTTTGGAATCTATGAAAATTAAACTAGAAACAAATTTTGTTAAAATCAAGTTTAATACCAGCATATGTCATATTGCGCAGTTTGGTAATGTTCAGTCTCTGCACAAAGATACCGTTGATCTCTCTTGATTATGAACCAACCAAGGTTACAGTCATTATCTTGTTAATCTTTGTTGTTTCACATTTCTAAATGTTCTCCTCTACCATAGACTGAAACATAGTTTTTTCTTTCGCAGGATTTCAGCCGTTTAAAACCATAGAAGCATTCACTAAGGCTGATGCTCTAGCTAGTTGCGGGATTTAAATGTTTCACGATCAAAAACTTGTTGACTTCCAATCACGGTATATCCTGTCTATATTAAAGCAAAATCTGTCACTTGAATATTCTCTCTAAGCTTTGAAAGCATTCACATCCAATTCAACAAATTCTCTCCATTTAGCTAAAAAAGAAATCACTTTTTTTTTCGTATTATTCTATTATTATTATTATGTCTTATTTTAGCCTACTCACTTTTCAAAGTACCTACATTCCACTTTTTATTAGCTATCCACTTTCACTATTCTGAATTGTAACTATTCATTCTTAATGAATTTCTTTATTCTTTCTTGTATGATGAGGAGAATGAAGAATTGACTAGAATAAAGAAAAAAAATTCCTTTGTTTTTTTTGGGAGTGTACGGTTGCTTCACCAAATTTGGTGAGCTTGTTGCAATTCACCAAATCTTTGTTAAATAGCTAGTCAGATGTAGGTTGATTTTTCATTCAAATTTCATTTTGGGCTTAACCAAGTGTGAACGCTCTGACTTAGGCAGAGGTTTTTATATGATGCTTTTAAAGGACCCTCTGTTGTTGGTTTTACTCCTTTAGTTGGGCTGTGTCTTTTATTAACTAATCCCCTGGATCCGGAACGGGTCTGGCGATGGGCACTTGAATCAAAGAGCTAGTGATCCCTTTTATTTACATCGGTCCGGGTAGAGACTAAATGATCTAAATATGACTGGGTGGGATTTTACAGCTTGAAGCATTGTACTTTCTGTTCCTCTATATCGCATTATGTCTATAAGAAGTAAGTGGGGTCAATATCTTTTCGTTAAACTAAGTCGTTCTAAGTTGCCGAACCTATAGGGCCAGTATGCCTATTCTAGTGAAAAAGTTAAGTAAATCTACCTCCCCTTCGTTACTATCGAACTTTCTTTTCAATAGATAGATATGGGATCTAATTGGAGCATACATGTTCTCATTAGTATGGTGTGTTTTTGTTTTTTTTTGGTACCATTTATTTAGTTCCAGACAAAAGCCTCACTCAGCCCTATTCAGGATATCTAGAGAAACAACGTATTCCCTATGTATTGCCACCTCTCCCTGGGTTAGTCTCTGTTAAATTCTGGTTGATCATTGTAGACAGTTTAACATCTTGACTGGTAACTTCAGTCTTTGGACTGATCTTATCTCCGTGATTCTATTGAGTCAATTGGAAGCCTTATCTCTAGCAGTTAACAATATCATTCAATGTGATCCACATATCGACATGGCAATTTTTATGTGATGTAATGCATCAAATCGATTCAGCATGGAAATTGTAAACATTCCTAGGACTAGTTATGTTAAATGACAATAGACCTACAGAAGTCTTCATTTTGGTAAAATCTTTTCGCTTAATAGCTAATGAGTTCTTATTGAATTTTTTTTTCAGTTCTATTTGATTTTTTGAGTGCCTGTATTACTAAAATTCTATTGATGGATGGGATCTTGTTTATAATATATGTAGGTAATTTATGCTTCAAAATTTATCTCTGTACTATTGGAACCCGGTTTCCAATGTTAAATATTCGCGACCTAGAACTGGTTCTTATTAGATGGAAAAACTATCTTTTTTTCCTCAGACTGGAACTATTGATATACATTTAGGTTATATAAATAAGAATTGTGGGGAACTAGCAGTTGCCTTTTGTTGGTGGAAATACTAACGTAGACGCCCTTTCGTATCTTATAAATCGTCAATAATAGTTACTATTACTTATATATGTGTCTGCGGTAGGCTATCAGAGCGTGTCAGGATAGGCATTATACTTTATTGTGAGGTGAATAAGGAGGTCGAGCGAATACACTAAAGATAATGTGATTTCATTTTTCCTGTGCCTGTGAATACTGTCTTGTTTCTACCGATCCACCTGAGCGATGCAGAATTGTTACTTAATCGCCCTATAATTAGTTAATTTTTTAGAGAACCGAAGGTGATACACAGTTTATGTCACTTGACTTCAACCTCTTTAATAAGCGACATGCGTTAGATTGATAGCTATGATGGAAATTCATTTATATATGCAAGGAGAATTGCTTTTGTAATATCACGCATCAATATGGAATATGATTATAGAGGTCCCTAAGCTAATGTGAGCGTATGATTATAATATCTACATGGTTTTTCTCCCATTTCCTGCATCAACTATATCTGATTAGCGACCTAATTTGCATTCTGCAGTTATAAGATATATAGATACCCAGTTCACAGCTCCGATATGCTACTCAAATTAGTCCACGGTCTAATTATCGTCTATACTATCTTATCACTATATGAATGACAAATTTTAGCTGACTGTTAGGTCTACTATCTGATTATTGTGTCGTCACATTCTATAATCCTCAATAAGATAATCATTTATGTTTGTGCATCTTAGCGGTGCCCAGAACTTGTTAGAGATATGTAATTGTGAGTAGCATATATAAAGTGAATAGTTGACAAAAAACACTCATAGGTATTAATTTTCACATTATTTATTTACTATGTGAAACTAAACTTTATACGTAAATCTAAAAAAATTCCAAATTGATTAGTTAATGGTCTTAGAGTTGGTTTGACCACCACGCCTTGGCTGGCATTCGGATGGTCAAACCACCCCCAAGCCATCAGGAGTGATTCGACATTCTCGAATCACTCATCCTGAGTGTTTGAACTATTACCTTTGAGTGGTTCAACCATCAAACACTCACCCAAAAAATCTCCTCATAGTTTTTTTTGTTTTTTGTTTTTTTTTTTAAAAAATTTTGTTGTCAAGATCTAAATTATTTATCTAAAATAAACGGCTAATAAAAGAGTTATTGCAAGCTTGCAACCCATATAATAATAGCATAGAGTATTGCAAGGTATTATGTCAGTGCGTTCCGTCACTCTCAGTCTCTGATCTCATCTAATAGTTGAGGGTTTCAAACTGCTGTCAATTTTGTTTATTTAAGCCTGAAGTTAGCGCGTTTAGAAGGTTACTTACATGTCGTTCCAACTCATCATCTAATAATCAATTTTGTCAACTTTGCTTATTTTAGATCGTGTCCGAGTTTCTACAGCCAACTATATATGTTTATTTATTCAAGCACCATAGTGTGCCAGTCAGTCGTAGACTGACACTTTTTTTTTTTAACCTTTTCTTTTCTTTTTTGGGTTGAAGGCTAGGGAAGCAGGATTCAATGGCCAGATGACGTTGTAATGTTGTTGACTTTATCTCTTTCATCTCTCCTTTGTAACGTTGTTATGGACATTAAGGTCTCATTTGGTTTGCGGAATGAAATAGAAAGTGGTGGAATAGAATAATTATTCTTATTCTTCAGTTTAGTTGTAATGATGAAATAGAACACTAAGGTTATGTTTGGTATGTGGAATGGCTATTCCATGGAATAGTCTATATTAAAAATGAAATGAGTAGAGTAAATCAGCTTTAGAATAACCATTTCAATAGCCATGATGGAATGACTATTCCTTCAATTAAGGGAATAATCATTCCTTTAAAGTTAAAAAGAATGGTTATTCCCTCAATTAAAGGAATAACTATTCATTCATGACCATCGGAATAATTATTTCAAGGCTAATGCATTACTCTCATTTCATACTTGATAAAGGTTATTCCATGGAATAGTCATTCCTCGTACCAAACATGTCCTAAATAGATATTCTTTTATTTGGTATGGTGGAATACGCTGGTAAATAGAATCATATTGTAATCAAATTTCTTAAAATACCCTTATAATACAAATATAATTTAAGGACGTTTTCTTCTTTATTTTTTTAAACAAAAACCGTTATACTATAACTTTTTTTAAAAAAAAAAAAAAAAAAACCTGTCAGTTTATTTTTTATTTTTTTGTAAACTGTTACAAAAAAAAAAAAAATCAACAAAATCATCATATTTAGGTAAATGGAATTATATTGTAATCAAATTTCTTAAATACCCTTATAATACAATATATTTAAGGATGTTTCTTCTTTATTTTTTAACAAAAACCATTATACTATAACTTTTTTTTAAAGGGAATAACTATTCCTCTTCGTAAGTGAATAAGTATTCCTATGGGAATAACTATTCCTATGAATAAGCTCTTACCAAATAAAAGAATGATTATTCTATAGGAATAGTCATTCCATTCCATGACCTATTCCGCAAACCAAACGGGGCCTAAATATACTTCATCTTTTAGATAATTTTGTCTTCTCTAATAAAAAAAGGACAAAAATTTCCTCCAACCCAGGTTAAAGGAAATTTCATCCAACCCACACTGATACATGACAAATGTCATCTATCAACATTGGGTTCCTCAATATTGGGGAACCTAACATTTGAAAAAAGGCTTTTTAAAATGTTTGGATTCTTAGGTAGTAGAATGAAAATTAACGACTATTGAGTTTTGAGGAACCCAATGTTGACAGATGACACTTGTCATGTATCAGTGTGAGTTGGATAAAATATCCTCCAACCTGGGTTAGAGGAAATTATTGTTCATAAAAAAATGCCACGTACTAATAACTTTTTTGAAAAATTTTGTTTTGTTTGACGGAATTATTTAACGGATGAGTTACATTGCAAAATTTAAAAACGTGGTAGAGATACATTGTCAATTTTTAAATACTAAAAACAAAATTGAAAAAGCGTTCAAACTTCGATGGATTAAATGTATTTTTTCTTTCTTTTTCTTTAGTTCTATTCCATAAACCCAGGGAGTTGATATGCTTACTACTTAAGCCACTAGGCACCAGATAATTTCTTTCTCCTTAGTTCTATGATGCATGCAGGCTGGTTATTAAGAATGATATGATTAGAGGGCTAAGTCTCACAACTCTAACCACAGCTGGTAGAGTCTCGTCACCAAGAAATTTCAAGTTGAATTTTTTTTAAAGAAAGTGCTCTTATTTATAAGAGAATTATGGTAGATAAATATAGTAATTACCATCAAATCTAATTACAATCAATTAATCAAATTTCT
>FXXK01004124.1:0-12565 GCA_900184695.1 Betula pendula | reverse complement strand
TTCTCTAGAAGGAAAAAGCTTTGCCTGGTTTAGTCCTACTAGAAGTTGACATAGAATTAAACTTTGTAGAAGGCCTTTATTTAGGAAAAAATATAAAAAAGCTCTCAAATAAATTAACAATTTTAAAAAAAGCTCTATTGATCGGATCAAGTGGTAAAATGTTGATTCCTCAAACTAATCTATGTATAAAAAGGCATCGCGTTAACATCTTCTATCAAGTTGGATGGGAAAAAAAAGCCATTCGGTACTCCCAACCCCAAAAACAAGCTTTTTGCAAAACAAAATTCAATTCAACCATATAATATAACTATTAAAGTTTCAAAAGATGCTAACAAAAGTCCCCAATTTTACCTATTTACACCACTTTGGGCCATTGGTGGACAGACCAATCATTTCTTTCATCAAAATATTTGCTGTCATTTACACTCACTTTTGGGCCAACACCCACACTACACTCACATTACACGCGCACCATAATTTGGGGCTAAAAAGAAAAACCATTATTAAAAAACGCACCAATATTTTACTATCTAATTGATGACCATAATGTTATTATTACAGTGCTTTTTTTGATATGGGCAAGGGAATAACTCAATATTCTCGGATGTCGAAAATCATTCGTATCGGAGTTTGATTAGGCCCTGTGAATTAAAAAGTTATTATGCTTAGTTTACTATTTTCCAATGACCATATTGAATTTTTTTTGGAGCAAAATAAACTAAAACAATACCAATTATCTTTGTAGAAATACAATTGCATACTGGTAACATAAATTCAGTACCTCTCGCACCGAAACAAAGATTTTGATGAGCTGTTTTTACGACTCTAATTCCTGAGGTTCTCCAGAATTTTCTTCTATTGGTAGATAGAGCACGCTATTAGAGCGATTACAAACAAAATATTTCATATTCTAAAGTACCCCCAACATGCACAAGAGACGAACCTACGTCCACTGAGGAGGCCATGGCCCCCCCCTGGTTTTTTTTTTTTTTTTTTTTTTTCTATTGGTGATAGAAAGAAGAGGAAAAGTAAAAAGAAAGAAAAAGAAAGAAGAAACAGGGAGGACAGAAGATACAGAAAAATAGAAAGAAAGAAGAGAGAGAAGAGAGAGACGTTGAGCGTCGTGGGTTAGAGGAGAGAGAGAGAGGGGAAGGTAAAGGTTGAGGGTAAGAAACCGTAGAACCCTCCTTCTTCAAAGATAAATTTTCTTGTTTTAATTACTTGATTTTAGAAAAGAAATTTTTGGGTGAATTTCGTTGTTTTTGGCTATGGGAAAAAGGATGGCGGTGTTTGGAAATTCTTTCGGATTTTTGTTGGGTGTTAAGACTTGGAGTTGTGTGGTGAATTCATGAGATAATTTTTTTAGGGAATTCTCTTTGCATAGATGAAAAAAAGAAAAAAAAAAAATGGAATCAAATTGTATAGATAGTGTTATTATAATTGGCAAATGAAAGAAAAACACAGTTATTATATAGTTTTTCTTTCCCTCTCATTTTTTTTGGCTTAGCCCCCCTAATTTTTAAATAATTTTGTATCAAACAACCTTATGTACTTGAAACAAGAAACATAAGAATATTTTGGGAAAAAAAATAAATGAATTCTATTAGGGATGCCTTAGAGTAAAAGCAAACATGAAAATTTTCTATTTTGAGATTTTATCAAGATTCTAAATCCTTCTCAAATGTGGGATAGTCACATTCATGGGAAAATTCAGATTCTCAGCTCAGCTTCATGGGAATGTTTGAATTATAAACCAAAACACCACAACAAGAGAAGTTGAGGTGAAAATTACCTTGGATTCTTAAAGAGATAGAAAAACTTCCTTTTTTTATGTTTGGAAGTATACTTTCAAATTAGTTGTACGTTTTATCTAAAACTTTGATTAATAGAAATGAATTTCATTAATATTTTAACACTCTCCAGTTGACAAGTAAGGCTTTCATCACATAAAATATTTAACTGACTATTAGAGTAAACTGTGATGTTCAATGTTCTAACTTGGCACCTCATGCTTTAATATCCATATAAATCTCCATTCATTTAAAAAAAACTTCGTATAAGAAATAATGAATTTAAATTATTTTAATTTAATATTCTAACAACATTGAAGCCATATAAAAATAAGGGAAAGTGTTTTAAACTTGTAATTAAATATTCAATTCATCACTCCTATTAGGTTATAATTTTTTGGATAACTTGATTTATTATTATATCATACATGTTTCTTTAATTCAAAACCATCCTTGTAATTCTCGTATTCAATTAAATTTTAATTGTGTCTTGGGCCTCATCTTATTTAATGGGAGTTTCAGCTCAATATAAAGGGAGTACGTATTGAAAATTAATAATTAAATTACTTTTCTATCCATTTTATTTTTTTTTATATAAGTGATGGTTTAACCCATACCATTTCCATTATTTTTTTTTTAACAAAAGATTTTCTCAAACTGGGTGGAGGATGAACTTTCTTTAATTAGTCAATTTAAAAATGCATATGACCCTTTGTATTTAAGAGTCACATATTTTTTTTAATTGTGTGACAAATTTAAAAAAAAAAAAAATTTATAAAAAGTATGTGAAGAACATATTCATTTCATAGAGTAATTTAAAAAAAAGTCCCGGAAAACACTGTCCTTAACTTTTTTGTTTTTTTATCTTCCTAGCATCTTATTATTTTCTGCTTTCTGTATAAACATCGAGAGAGAATCATGGGTGGGTGAGGAAGGCTGACTTCACCAACAACTACTTTTAATTCTCAACCAATTAGTGGAATCACTTTTTTCTTTCCCAGCCGCCAATAATTTACCTCAACAATTACCACAACTTCCAAGCGAGATCATCCTCCCGTATAATCAATCGTCACAAGAAATTGATATGTGTTCTATTTCAGGGCCCATTAATTTAGGGAAGGTTCGAAGGATGTTGGCAAAGGGGGTGGCTCCACCCCCATTTTGCCCTTGGATAGTTTTGTCACTTTAAAGAGAAATGGAATAGCTGAAAACACCTCAAATGGAGAAAACTCAAAAGAATTCTCCCGACCATAAATGGAAGAGAAAGGCAGCCGCAAAGAAGCTATTAAAGCTACGTACGTCTATGAAATTCGTGACAAGGGAAAATGACGGCCGTGTCCGTGTCGTATTTCAAGCCCTTTTAGGAAGGTTCCGAAGTGTTTACACAGGTCGATCAATTTCATCCAGCCAACCCAGTTACACAAAGACGTCAACATATTACATATTAGTTAAAAAGACGTCAATGGTATGACGCAAAATTCATGGGCAATCAAAACCTATATATCAGCATGCTGCATGCATGCACAACTGGGGTCAATATTTTTTCATTTTTACTTAAGGACAACAACAGACAGGCTTATACTGGGTCTTTCTTTTCTTCTTCCCGCTGTACCATAGATATCTCCCCGAAAGATTTCTTTCCATTACTCAAACTAGTTGCTGGTTGCTCTTTTATAAAAGTTCCACTCCATTGAACACTCGGGCTCACGTTTGGCCTTTTTTTTTTATCTTCGAAAAAGTTAAGTATTCCTTAAATTAGTACTCAAGTGACTGTATTTTTTTAAACTTTAATCGGGATTAAATATTCTCTTAAATTATAAAAATAATTATGATCATAAAGCTACGAAGATTTAGTCGGTTGATTCAAGGCTTTGGACCTCCACGCTTTGTTAAGTACTTATGGTGTGAGCCCCAGGTACTTGCCAAGGCCGTAAAGGGTTAATAGTTGGAATTATCTCGTATAAAAAAAAAAAAAAAAAATAAAAAAAAAAACCTTTATAAAATTTTTTTAAAAAAATAATTAGTAATTAATTAATTTTTTTTAAGAGAAAAAAATTTAATTTTTAAAAAATTGAAAAAAAAAATTAGAATTTTTGTTAAAAAAAAAAACAATTTTATTTTATTTAAAAACGAATTTTAATTTTTAAAAAATTTAGATCCAATTGAGTGCGTAGTTTTTTAAAATTTTTTAATTTTTGTTTAAATTTTATTATGGGTATTTTCGTCATTGCGGAAAAAATGACAATTTTTAGTAGTTTTGAGGAGAATATTTTTCTCAATTGAAAGTTTGAAGACATTTCAATTTGAAGTGGTAATTTAAAAGGAATTTAAACTTTACCAATTTTTTTCTTCGATTTTACCAACTTGGATTTTGTCTGAGTTTTTTTCTTTTCAACCTTTTCATCATCTGAGCATACACACTGACTTCTTATTACGGGCCGGATTTTTGTGAAAAAAAAACAGAGTATAAACACCCCTAAATTGAGGGACATTGATTAGGATCTATATTGTATCAAATTCTCTTTTCCTCTCTTTCACACTTTTGTTCTTTAGATCTATTGTAAGTCTATATGGTATCAGACATTATCGGCGTAACACTAGTTTGATAAATCATTGGTCTTGTGAATTTTCTTTTTCTTTCCGTCATTAGGAGAAGGCACTTTAGTTTCTTTCAAAATATATTATATGGGTTGAAGAAAAAAAAAAAAAAAAAAGAACGGCCACCCATGTTAGGCCAAGGGGGTGGCTCTCAGCCAACCCCCCCTTGTTCTTTTCTCTTTTGGTTTTTTCTTTTTTTTTTTTAAAAAAAAAAAAGGTTATAGATTTAGTTGTTTTTTTTTAAAAAAAAAAAGATTTAAGGTTTTTTAAAAAAAAAAAAAAAACAAAAAAAACAAAAAGTGTTGAAACGGCATCGTTTTGTATAACATTGACTAATGCCCCCAAAACATGGAGACGGCCAGAGTGTTCGGAATTGATGATTTGAAAATCTGCGAGAACTAGAAACCAATTTTCTAAATCTAAAATGTTAAGTTATCAATTTTCAAAAAGCATTTAACCAGTGATTTATTATACATTAACCCTTATTTTAAAACAAATATATCTGATACCTTTGTATCTTGGGTTCTTTATTTGTAAATTTGAATTTTTTTTAAAAAAAAAAATTCTTTTTTCTAAAATTACCGTCCTAATTTCCTTCTTTTCTCCTACCCTTCCTTCCCTTCCTTCTTGTACCTCTTCTCTCTCTCTCTCCTTCTTCAACCACATAGCATGGATTGAACCACAAATCATGGACCAACCTCCAAGATCACTCCAAGATCAGAGCATTTTTTTTTTAACGCAAAAAGCACAGAAAAAAAAAGACAAGAAAACTACTATGCGTCGTTTAATTGTTGGCATTCATTTTATGCAGAGTCTCTCAGTTGATCGGGAGAAGGGTAACTTTGCATAATATTTTATGTGCCACGAAGTTTTATTTCTTTCCTGACACATAATTCAAATAATTCTCTCTTTTTACCTTTAACTCCCTCTTCCTTATTGTAAACGGATAACTTGCATTTCTCTTGTCGCAATTAATCCCAAAAAACCATAAGAATTGTTAGAGTACGGACTACCATCCCTTTTTTTGGGCTTTTTTCTTTCTTTGGCCACAAGATTGGACTTCCAAGAACCAATTGGCGTTCTGGATTAAAAGAAGCACATCTTTTTCTTTTTTATAATAGTTGATTGAAAGAAGCCAGCCCTAAAATTATATATAAATTCGATATTAAATTATTAATAGCTCCATGTTTTTTATTAAAAAAAAAAATTCTTTAAAATAAGACAAATCTCAAGGTCGTTTGGGGATGCCAATCATTATTATTGTAATTTTAATTTTCTCAATTTTTACGATGATAAGTGTGCAGGCGGTGCTTTCTGGGCTTTTGTGAGAAATTCCGAAATACCGTCGTGTCCACGTATCACGACTTTATTTGTGCTGCTCCCTCAAGGGAATATCATGTATACCACACCTTCCAGGCCGCCCTTTAGGTGCCTCATCCATTGGCTGGGGGAGTTAAAAGGGGAGAGGTACTGGCGTGCATAGTGAGCTCTCAATGAGCATTTGTAGACATTGTGGGGTCAAGCTTCGTCTTTGGGCCCATCTAATTCTGCGGCTTGCTCCTTGATCCACGGGCCTAGATCCAAGGGCCGTAATCCGATAACCCTCCCTAATACGGACGATACACCATTTCGAGATCACAAAATCCAAAGTCAATTAATTATTCCAATATAACTAAGTTTGTACTAGGCTCAGTCGATCATGCACCTAGTTTAAATAAAACAAAACAAAACAAATTCTCTCAAAAAGCTCAAATTTGTTTTTAGAAAAATCTTGAGTAAAATTTTGTATTTAGAAAAAAATTCAAATATATTGTTTTTCATATTTTTGGCCAAAGGTTTTCAAATTTTATTGGGAGAGATCATGGTATTTTTCTGATGTTTTATTTATTTATTGGTTTTTTTTTTTGGGTGAGGGGCTTTGGGGGAACAAGGGGGTTGAAGGTTTTCTTTTTTTTATATTTTCAGAGAGCCTATAAAAAGGTATTTCTATTCTTCTTTTAGTTATGAAAGGGATTTCGGGAGATTTTTTAAGGAAGCCATAGCCCTCTCTCCTTCTACCATGTGGATAAAGCTAATGCTGAGAAACTATCTTTTTTATTCTCTTCAATGTTTGACTCTAACTTTTAAAAATACATTAGATCAAAATCAAATAGTGATCCATTCCAAATTCAATGGTTAAATTAATGACTACTTACAAATTTCAAAAACCTTTACAATTAATGGAGTACTAATAGGGAGATTATATGATCTTTAATAACTACAGTCGAATTCAACACGTTAGTCATACAGCTTTGTTTATTTTGAGTTCAATGTGTATAATAACTTAAGTAGTTTGTTTGGGTATTCCTTTGTAAAATACTATAAATACAGTGGTCAATTTAACTGGCCATTTTCCCATTGTGCACATTCTTACATTATGAACCTAGAGATCGATCATGATCCATCATTTGCTTGTGTACATATATTATATATAGGAAAAAGAGAATTAAAAAATTCTTATCGAACGGGCCAAAGCATGGGATGACTCCGATTAATAGTATTGTCGATTCCATTTGGGTATATTACTTCAATGACATTACAGCAGAGGGTAGACAAGGGAATGGTTTTTTGGGAAAATGAAGCAACAGGCTCTGACAACCAAAAGTTAAAATTAAAGAAATGTAATAATCATTAATAAGCTACCAAAACAAAAAATGCTTGGGTGTGGAGTGGATCGAGTGAATATATTGAATGAGTGGGTAAGGATACAAATTGTTTTTAGTAGAATATACAGAAAATGATAACATATTTTTTGTATATTTTACTAATTTTGGGGATAATATTGTAATATTTTTATTTAGGTTTGATTGAATCAAATCTAAGAGAGTTTGATTACCATACTTAATATTCATCCTATACCCTATAATTAGGGACCTTTGTGATTGTAGACAAAATTAAGTTAATGAGGAACAATGTAGTTGTAAGGCCCTTCCAAAGTGGCTGTGGACGTAGGGTGTCCTAACAGCGAACACCAGTAATTTCTTATGTCTCCTTCTCTCTCTTACTTCAGTATTATTTCTGTTTTTTATTATTTTCGTATATATGTTTAACATAGGCCTCGTTCTTGCTGGCCTTCAATAAACGTTTCTGACGTTCCTTAGGTGTTTCCTCGCAACGACCTCCACCGTTCCTGTAGGTCCTCGCTTTCCGGCCTACATGCCCCTCCACAGATTTCAGCCTTTCCAGCGCCTTTTCTTCAACATTGTACAACACATGTATGAGAAGCTTGGAAGCGGATGATCTATACAACCCGCCAGAATCAGCCCAAACCACTGCACACGCCTCATTCACGCGCGCCATAAAGTTTTGCTGTTTCTTCTTCACACGGGCCCACGCACCGGCCTCTCTACCTGTTTAGCCACGCGCCGCTACGTTCCCTCCATTCACCTCAGAAGTTGCCACCATTCTACAGGATCCGTCGCCGTAAGGTTCCAGATCTGTCCAGATATCCATCGTCGATCATCCACGAGCTGCCACGCGCCGCTCCAAGTGCTGCCTTCCACGTCAAGCGTTTCACACAGCTGCCTGGCCATTCACGCCACCGCACCGGTCCACCGTTTGGAAGAAGCGGACACCAGCCACCCAGATTGGAGGTGTCGATCTACAGCCCTGTCTCCAGCGCTCTCCCTGAGACCGCGGGGGACGGCGCCTCCATGCGCGGTGGGTCGAATCTCTGTTTGAATAACTTTAAGGCCTCCATGCACCGTCGCAACCACATGCGACCGCTATCCGTCAGCTTTGCAGATGAGAACACCCTATTCCATATCAGAAATCCGGCCCGATCGACGGCCCTATCTCCAGTACACCGCCCCCTAGAGATTCGGCGACACACTGGCCACGCGCCACTCCAAACCAACCCTTGCTAGTTGAGCTCACCAGTTGCTCTTGGACACTACCCTCACCTAATCCCTGCCTAGAACTGAGCTCACAAAAGTGATCATACGACATAGCGCACCTGGATCACGTAGCCCATGCTCAAAGGAAAAAAAAAAAAGGGAAGAAAGGAAGAAGGAGAAGAAGAAAAGAACAAGAAGGAAAGCAAAAGCAAAGGAAAAAAAAAAAGAAAAAAAAATATATGAAAACATCATGCTGCCGGCACGCACAAGTTGGGTTCAGTGCATCGACCTCATAACCGGCCCATTATGGGCCTTTTATTCTTTTTTGTTGTTGGGACCGAACCGGCCCTTTTTGGCTTTTAGCTTATTATCGGCCCTTTTGTGTTTTGGCCCAAGCCAGGCCTCTTTTGGATTTTGGCCCGTTGTCGGTCCTTTTGTTGTTTTGGCCCAAGTTGGCCCTACCACGGGCCCACGCCGGTTCATATTCATCGTCACCACGTGCTGCCATTGCTGAATACCCACCAGCTTCTTATCTTTTTCGGCAGTGTTCGCGCTTAGTTTTCACTACTGGCCCAGACCAGTCCATCTTTGTCGCTACCACGTGCCGCCGTCGCTAGCCACTAGCCAGCCTCTTGTCTTCTTTGGCAGTGTTCGCGCTCAGTTTTCATCACCGGCCCACGCTGGTTCATCTTCGTCGCTGCCACGTGCTGCCGTTGCTGGCCACCCGCCAACCTCTTGTCTTCTCTAGCAGTGTGCGCGCTCAGTCTTCACCACCGGCCCACGCCGGTCCATCTTTGTCACCGCCACATGTCGCCGTCGTTCGCCACCCGCTAACCTCTTGTCTTCTCCGGCAGTGTGCGCGCTCAGTCTTCATCACCGGGCCTCTGTTTATCAGCACCATCTATGCCCCGTTCCTGACTTCCTCTGCCGCCGTCACAAAAAAAGAAAAAAAAAAAGTTTGATAATTGGTCAGAGTGGACTACGTCTCTTTTGGAAGTTTGGCACATAATCGGCTCTTTGGATTTTAGGGTTCATATTCAGCTCTGTTTTGTTGTAATATGCGGCGCAATTCTTTGGTGAATCTTGGCACAATGTGGTTCGGTTCTTCACGGGATTTGACGGCTAGTTTCTGTTACTCATTCCATCATTGTCAGTTGCGGCTTTGGGTCTTTTTAACGGATTGTCTCCATTTTTCGGCCGTGACATAATGTGGTTCAACCTCTCTTGGGATTTGACAGCTAGTTTATGTTACTCCTTCCATAATTGTCAGTTGCGACTTTGGGCCTTTTAACAGATTGTCTCCGTTTTTCGGTCGTCACTTTCAGCCTTTCTCGCCAGCATCGCTTTGATCCAACTACCGACTTTGGCTGCATTTTAAAATTCCCATTTCCTATTTTCAAAAACTCAAGCTTACAGGAATCTTCCCACCTTGATTGAGGGGAGATGTTTTTAGAATATATGAAAAATATATATATTTTTTTTTCGTTATTCCAATATTTGGGTGGATATTGTAATATTCTCTTAGTTATGGTTTGATTGCAATCAAATCTAGGAGATTTGGGAATACCTTAATATTTATATTCATCAATACCTATAATAGGGGATATTTGTTATTAATAGACAAAATCAAGTTAATGAGCACAATGTAGCCTTAAGAGCCCTTCAAGAATGGGTGGGATGGTAGGTTGTCCTAAACACTGAACCACCTTGTATTCTTGTGTCTCCTTCTCTTCTTTCCTTCAACTATTATTTCTGTCCTTTAAATATTTTTTCGCACATATTTTTTAACACAGAATAATCCCAAATTAAAGGAAACTTATGGAGCCAATAACGAAAGGTAAATCAAATTCTTGAAGCGCTTTTTCAACAAGTTCTCTTACAAGGCCTTTTCTTTTTTTTTTTTTTTGTTAAATAAGTGTCCTGAAGCATTTGAACTTGGCCTTTTCAAAATATCCCAAGCAGTACAGTAACAGGCTATTTTTAAGTTTTTAAATAGCGCGATACAGTTAAAAATATTTTTATAAAATATGTTATATATGATATTAATCCAAAAGACATTAAATAATAATTTATAGCTTTGCAATTCTCCCTGTAGAGACTTAAGCTTGCGAGCCACGTAATTATTTGTTCAGATTTTCCTTTTTCCTCTTTTTTTATTAATTTAAATATTATTCAACCATTATTATGCATAGTAAACAACACCTCCCTTGAAATATAATTTTTTTTTAAAAAAATAATAAAAAAAAGATAAAAAGAAGAGAAGAATAAATGGACCTTTATCGTTTTGTCCCCTTCTCTAAGATTACAACAAAAGATTTGTTGGTGGCTATTTTTAGGTTCGTCTTCTTCTTTGTGAAAGCCGACCGACTGTAGCACACCACGAACGGTATTGACCTGAGAAGTAAACTTCCCATTGGCAAGAGAAGTGAGAATATCTTTGCAAAACCAAGAGCCATCAAGAATGTCCCGGCGGAGCCGAAGACCCTCCGAGCTTAAAGTTAGCACATGCTAAAATATAAGAGCTAGGAAAATAAATGGGTTTTTTAGAAGAGAGAGAAAAATAGTAAAGGGCCGGAAGCTCTCACTGGAGGGCCCCTTGTCTCAGAGAGGGAGATAGGGAGATAGAGGAGGAGGGAGTAAAAGTTCTAAAAGTCCAGTTAGAAAGTCCGAGAGATGTGAAAAGGTCAGAAGATCTCCCCTAATAGTCTTCCCTTTTCTATAAAAGGGGATTTTTTTGACTATTGCACAAGATTGCATCTTGGCCTTACACGTGTCAACCATGGTGGGTCCATTAATAAAAGGGAAATTATTTTGGTCCCAACAGTTACCCCCGATCCCCACAGGCATGACCTTGCTTCCCAAGGGGCGGTATTGACGGGGGATACTATGATATGCTGGTGAATCAAGGTTTAACCTCAGTTTTTTTTTTCCCTGGAGAGGAACGATCCGTCGTTTTTTGTTTTCAGTGGTCTGAGTTCCGCGGTCCCTTTCCGGAAGTGTGAAACTTCCATAAGTTGGTGTGGGGTTTTTCTTACCCTCCCGAGCCCCTAATGACTCGGCCTATTGCCAGCGTTTTTTTTGGCTTACTGGCGAGCTTCGTTTTAAGCCTTTATTTCTTGTCAAGTTGACCCAAGTCAAAGGTCTCTGTCGATCTTATCAGATCGAACAATTGGATGATTTTTGGGCCATATTTTGCCCTTATAGCTAGAGGAGCTTTCATAGTTCCCGGTGCTTTCCTGTAGAAAATTTAAAAAGACAAGAAAAGACATATGGAAACTTTGATTGCCGGTTATCCCGTTAGTAACAGGACTATGGTCCAGGTTGTTAGTCGGAATAAGCAAATAATAATATCAATAATCCAAATATAAAAATATTCTTGTATTGAATAAATAACTGAAAAGGGTTTACCAAGACCGTATGTCGATGGCAATAGCTTGTGAGCTTTCATGTCCGAGGATTGTCGAAGGCGAGGATCTAAAGCTCTCATGCCTCCACTGGGTGCCGAGTACTCTCCCGGTTGGCCGGGCACTCCCTCGGTCTTCAATCCAAGCCCGTGCACCAAGAGACCGGAGTCTCCTGACTAGGACATCGGTCTTTTCTCCGAGCCCGTGCACCAAGAGGTCGAAACCCCCTGACTAGGACATCGGTCTTTTCTCCGAGCCCGTGCACCAAGAGGTCGAAACCCCCTGACTAGGACATCGGTCTTTTCTCCGAGCCCGTGCACCAGGAGGTCGGAACCCCCTGACTAGGACATCGGCCTTTTCTCCGAGCCCGTGCACCAAGAGGTCGAAACCCCCTGACTAGGACATCGGTCTTTATATCAGGTTCGGCATGTCAAGGGGTCGGTGGCGACCTCAATGACAGGGAAGCCGTAATTTAGATCTTGGGTCACGTGCACGGCATGCAAAGGGTAAGACCTCGATGACGGAGCACGGACCCTCGATCATTGGTTCGGCATGTCAATGGTCATAGGCTTGGACTCAATGACGGAACCAGAGCGTGATCTAAGGATCGCCACCAGGGCATGCCAAAGGTTCAAAGACTCGATGACGGTGCGCGGATCTCGATCTGGGTCAGCAGTCAAGGGGTCGTTGTCCGGACCTCAGTGACGGAACCCGGTGGTGATCCTGAGAATCGTACGCACGGCATGTCAAAGGGTATTTGTAAAACCTCGTGACGGTGCGCAGATCTTCTGATCAGGTTCGGCATGTCAAGGTCAATTTGTCCGGACCTCAGGACGGAACCCGGTGGTGATCTAGGACGTACGCACACAAGATCTGCAAAGGAGGTTATTAAGCAACG
>FXXK01004123.1:5000-23470 GCA_900184695.1 Betula pendula | reverse complement strand
AAGGACAAAAAAGTCTACCGGAAAGTAGAACTTGTCCACCTTTATGATACATCTTCAACAGATACCACGTGGGGTTCTTAATCTGATCGATCAGCAAGTGTAAGGACAACCGTCGTGGGCTTCAAATTTCTCCCAGTCCTAACTTACTACACCGAGTACGGAGTAAATTCACACCAGGCTCCTAAGTCGAGGAGCGCTTTCTCCACCGGTGGTTCTCCTATATGATGAAATGTCGAGCACCAGGGTCCTTGAATTTAGGAGGGATGCTGTGCTGATCAAGAGGCTCACTTTTGTGAAGAAAGGATTTCTGAGGGGTATGGGCTCCTTGTTCTTCGCTTCTGTGTGGCAACATCTCAAAAATTTGGCGACTGGGGTATCTGCCGGATGCCATCAATGCATGGGATAGTTGATTTTGACTTGCCTTGAAACCTCCATCATTTCTTGAATTTGTCGTCCTTGTTTTCCAGCACAAGGAGGCTCCTTGGAGACGATCAGGAATGGGGCTTCGGCCATACGATGTCTTCAGAGTAGGAGTAGCTGAAACGATGGGCCGATTCATTTGTTATCCTTGTATCTTTGGCCAGTATTCAACTTCTTGGATGGCGATTCTATGGCTCATATCTCTTCTCCTCCACGTTATGTCAATTCACTTTTCCGCTCCCAGGCTTCGTAAATGGCTTGGATTTGATGAGTGGGTTCGCCTGACGAACGTCCATCGACCATATAATGTCCCTTCGCGATAGCCACTGGCTGACTAGGGCGCTCCCCCTCTGCTCTCTTATTGAAGTGAATTTGCTTAGCCTGCCCAACTTGGCTTCTAGTTGAAATGACTGCCCGACATTTGAGAGTTGAGCCATCTGAGTGTTTGCCTCAAGAGTTGCTCAGAGCAGACAGCACCTTATCCTCAAAGCAGAACTTCCTAGGAGTGAGGAGGTGCTCGCTGGTATTGATGCCTGTGGGTCTCGTAACTGGGTGCCGAATTGTAGCTGGATTGGGATATTCCTTGAGGTGCGTGCCTGAATTTCCCGGAGCTTGAGCTCGCCACGAGAATTAGGATGGTTTCTCCAACCAGGATTGCTAGGAATTCGAATATGGATCTATACCTGGTCTCTGAGAATGCTTGCATGACTTGCTCATTATTCATCTCAGAGGAATTGTCCAATGATGCGAAAACGCTTCGCATGGCTGCGAGGGCTAGAAGCAAAATGAGCACGGCTCATGTGGAACTTGTGGTTGAGACATAAGTCGGAGCAAAGCCAGCTGCCATGGCTGGGTCTAATTTCCTTGATAACGCATCCCACCTTAGTGGTTACGTCTGAAGGATTGCCCACTTCAAAAAGTCCTTCGGTCCTTCGAGTCTGGGGCAGGTGCTCTACGACTAGACGATGCATGCTGTAATGAATTTTCTCCTAGATTCTCAAAGAGGGTCCATGCCTCGTTTTCACTTTTCACATAAATGTTCCTCCACATGAGGAGTCAACCATTTGTCTATGTGGCTCAGCCAGGCCATCATAGAAGCATGCACCAGCTGCCATTTTGGGGACAGCATTGGGTGTGGACACTTTCGCAAAAGTCCTTCATCCTTTCCCATGTTTCATAGAAAGGCTTCTCCCTCATTTGCGAAAACCCAGTGATGGATTTCCGAATTTGATTGGTCTTGCCAATGGGAAATACTTCTTTGAGGAAACTCTTGCTGGATTTGAGCCCAAGAAGTAATGGAATTTGGTTCCAAAGAATTCAGCCAATACTTGGCCTTATCCTTGAGAGAGAATGGGAAAGAGGCGCATTTTCAAAGGCATCCTCGAAAAATTCTGCATCTAATGGTGGTGCAGATTTCCAAGAATTCATCGAGGTGCTTATATGGGTCTCGTTATTAAGTCCATAAAAGGAGGAGAATTTGAATAATGCTGGACTTAATTTCATAGTGAGCTGCCGTGACGTTCGGCAGCTGAAGGCATGAAGGTGAAGTGTAAGTGAGGGAACATAATGATCCCTCAACAAAGTGGTCTTGGCACAATCTTCAGCCATGGGGTTAGTCTGCACTCTTAGATTCGAGTCCCTTTCGGTTCTACGATGTCTACGAGTGCGTCCTAAGTCTAGGTCGCAATTCAAAAGTGGTAAAGATAAAGACCGACGACCATGCATACGCTACTGATTCAACAATGGCAATTTATACAGAGGATATATATACAATTGAAAAACAGAAACAAAATTTAGAAGTTACTGTGTCTGCAATGCAGTAGCTCCTGTGATTCTGTCTGAGAGATGATCGCTCGAGCCAAGTTTGATTTTCGCTCGAGCCAACACTTCGCTCGAGCTATATGAGGATTTAGCTCGAGCCAACACTTATGCAGAACCTGAAACAGACAGCACTGGACACCAAATCAGATTCGAACCAAAATGAATTATGCACAAAATATATACGGAATTAAAGTAGATTCAACCCTAAGTACTTAATAAACCACCGTTAAACAGCCCCCGGCAACGGCGCCAAAAATTGATGTGGATTTTACGGATCAATTCCAAAAGACCACTCGCAATAGGACGAATCCTTTATAGGATAGGGCTTATTTTGAGGGTGTCGAACCTCAAGGACTGTCTTAAATTGGGTGTTCATCGAATACTCAGAATAAAAGTCTAATCTAATTCAAGAAGATAATTGATTGTTTTGAAAACTATGTTGAAGCTTAAATACTAATGGAATCTCAAAGAAATAAACATAGGATTAAATCCACCACAAACCTCATTCCAATGATCGTTCATACTCATGGGGATTTTCAGTATACACATGATATGAGGTGCGTATGATTGTCAATCATACGACGCCATCAACAAGAAAATGCTTTTGTTTTGAAGAAGTGATAAATCATCAATGGGTTATTACGGATCGATCACCTAAACTATTTGTGATACGATCCGCGTTCCCTAGCATGACATATATAATCTCTAAACAGCATACATATCATCAAGAAGCAAGAATAACCATCCTAGGTTGCATGAATCATCTACCCAAATTAAGCTAAACTAAGATGTAGCATGATTTATGAACCCTAAGCATGACCTATCCAGCCTCTTGAAGAATGTCAATTAATACCATTGCTTAGCTATCATCCCATAATCACAGAAAATAAGGATGTTGAATTCATTCAAGGTAAAAACTATCTCATAGACAAGATTGAATGGACTCAAGAATGATTATTAACAATGAAGAACAAATTTACAAATAGTTTTGCAATTCCCTAAGCTAAACAATCATCATGTATATTCTGGAAATCCCAGCAATGAGTACAAACTAAATCATGGAATTTGGAGAGGGTTTCATCAAATCCCTATGAAGAAAGGGATTAGCCACTCATAGAGGAGTTGAAATTTCTCTATTAGGTTAGAGAAATTCATCTCCTAGAAGTGTTCTTCTTCTCTGGACAGCTTCAAAAAATGGTCTCTGATGATGGTCCTTGCTTGTCCACGAAATTCCCCTCCCTTTCTGGTTCCAGCAATGCCCCATATATTCAAATCCCTCAACTCCCTCTCCAATCCCTCAACTCACTCTCAAATCCCTCCTTTCAAGGGATTTGATCACCTTCAATCTCTCATTCTTCAATACAATCGAGTCAACACTCGTTTTGGAGGATTGGAGAGCTGTTCCCGCACTGATTAGGTTCTTCCTTGATCTTCATTTCCACTAAATCCGGCTGAGATCGCACTTCAGACTCTGACTGGACCAACTTAGCTCGAGCCAAGTGATTGTTTCGCTCGAGCTATGAGGAGTTAACATAGCTCGAGCCATAAGTGTATATCGCTCGAGCTAAGTCATGCAGGGATCGCTCGAGCCATAAGTGTAGATCGCTCGAGCCATGTGAGGAACTTGGCATATATTGAGGATTTCCATGATGAAGAGTAACCTTTTCCATAAGACCTGAAAATACTAACAAAACCAAAAACACGACAAATGTTATATTACAAAACAACTAAGGTTTAACAAATGCAAGTTAAGGGGCTTGAATGCATAACATTCAAGGCTTATCATCAGGCTCGATTGAAGCACTAATCATGTCTCTTTAAGGTTTTGATTTTTCTTGCTACAACTATTTGTGATTCTTAATTGATTATTTCGATTTTCATTCATTCCTCACATGCTTGTGCTTGATCATCATATGCATGTGGAATGGATTTGTTATATATGTCAATTTGGATGGCCGAGTCCTGGGTATATTAGAGTAACGAAAGAACCCCATCACAGGTTTTTGGAATAATCAACATGAAGACATTTGGAATAGATGCAATTTTCCAACCTGAATGTGTTTGTCGATTTTCATAGATTTATGCGTTCTCAAAGAACAACTTAGTAGATACCATGTTAAATCCTTTGAGAAAGAGAAGAGTTAGAGTAGATGTCATGCCTAACTTGTTGCTTAAGAAAGTCAATAGCTTTAAAAGTAAATGTCATGCCCTTGTGGCTGGCAAACATTGAGCATCACAATATGGGTTGTAGCATTGTGTTTATCGTTTTCTCAAAAGAGTATGATTAGCGGTGGATGTCAGAGCCCTACCCTTTTATTTATTGTTTTCAATTACGTTGTTTACTTTATTCCATTGCAATCATATTTTACTTCATTTAAGACATTTATTTTAGAAAATTCTCTTTAAACACAATTTACCAATCCTTGTGGGAATGATATCGTATTTGCTATCTATACTATCATTTTGATCTTATGCACTTGCGAATAAAACGTGCATTTATTCGCCTATTTATTCAGGTGGATATTTGTACAACAATAACCAAGGTTATACATCCCAAAATGAAACCAAGGTGGGAAAAAAAAAATGAAAGTGAAAACCTAGGTACTAAAAAAGGATTTAACCCTAAATTATATATAGAGAAGTGTTTGCTTTTTTGCCTTGATTATGAATACTTCTTAACTTTTTTCTTTATTCATCTCTTAAAATTTTTAAAAATTAATTTGATATGAATTATAGTATTCTCTAAGTAGAAAATTGTGCTTGATGCTAAAACAATATATCGTTTTTGCCTTATCTATTTACTAGAAAAAAGAAAATGGTTTATAAATAGTTTAATAAAAAGTTTTAGAGTGATCAAAAAAAAAAAACTAAAGATACTTATTTTTAAAAAACCGAGCGAGCTTCTCTCATTATTATTATTATTATTATTATTATTATAAAAAATGATAAGTATGTAGGTGCCATTTTCAAAATTGTCCTTATAAATAATTTTTTTTAAAAGGCTGGTGGGGCCATTGCTGGTTCTGCCATTGATTATAACTAAACTTTAAAAATCTATATTCTTTCAAACTGGCCCTGTACATGCAACTTGCTAATTAAAGTCTTCTTAATTAACCTAAACTCTAACTCATGCAATTAATTGGCCTATAGTTTGACTTCTTCAATGAACAAACAACTCAGCTGGTTTATAATGATTTAATATCTAATCGGGAATAGAGCACACGTCCAATTGTTAGGATCTGTAGGTCAAAACATCCTCATAAATGTGAGGATGTTCTGACTTGTAAAAAAAATAAAATTAAATGGATATCCTCACAAATGTGAGGGGAGAGAGAGAGAGAGTGGTTAATTTTTTTAAAAAATTAAAATATGAAATAGTAATAGAAATGAATGATGTGATATAAATAAAAAAAATGTTGTGAATTTTTTATATAAAAAGTGAAAAAGTTTTATTTTTTAGTGAGTTATTTATTTGAATAGTAATAAAAAATTAATGATGTGATATAAAAAGTAAAATAAATTGTTAAAAAGTGACCAATGAATATTAAAAGTAATGTTAATTTTTTTTAAAAAAAAGAAAAAGAAAAAATGTTTAACAACATGCCTTATGTCAATATATGACGTACACTATCGTTTTCGTTATCAGAGACAAGGCCAAAGCTTTTACTTTTTTTTTTTTTTTTTTGAATGTGAATTTCTACTTTTTCATTGATAACAATTCTTGAGCAAAAGCTCTTACAATCAAAAGCTAAGGCAATAAGCCACAAGCTTCGATAACCATAGCCCAAGGCTATGAACTTATAAGTCATAGACAAATACAAGCAAATATCTATGACTAATCTTTCACATACCTATGTACAACTCCGGTTATAGATCAGATCTGCAACAAGCAGACAAATTTGAAGACATAGGCAGTCCAATTCACATCAACATTATTAAAACTCCCTCAACCCGAAAGTTAGGGAAAAATTACCTCCCTCAACCTGAAGAGCAGGGATAAGCAATAACAGAAATAAAATTAAAACAACAAAAAAACAAGCAGCACCAAGCAGATCTACCGACTGGAAGCGGAGGGAGGCTGGCTGACGTGGGAGAAAGAAGCGTAGGAGCCCCAGAACACGGTGGAGGGGCGCAAGAGGGGGAAAACTCTCTAAAAGTTTCAGATCTGGTTTTGAGAAACCAAAACCAAAACTTCTAAAGAGCAGATCCGGGGCCATAGATGGCGGAGAAGGTAGAATTTGGCCATTGATGGTGGAGAGGACGTCGGCAAAATCTGCTGTGCTCATCATGTGAGAAAGACGAGGGGGAGGAGGAAATAGGGAAGAGATCCCTCCTCCCTCGGCCAAAGCTTTTACTTGATTTGTCACTTTCATTAATTTAATTTACAAGACAAACTACTCCTTGCTTGCCTCAGTGTCGTATGGGTCCTAATATTTGAAGAAGCAGCAAAAAGGTAAGTACATAGGCATATCAAATGTCAGTAACGAGGCTATGTACGGTCCATAATAACTTAATTCGTCTAGCAATTTTGCATTCACCTCGAGGAGTGATTATATGGAAAATTTATAGCACGAAAACGATATTTAATTGTAGGTTATTATGCTACACTTATATAATTGACATGATGTATGTGATAGTAAAAATTAATTTTTAATATTAATAAATTTTTTTAAAAAAATTATATAATAATTAATAATGTCTATTAATATTATTTATCATTTAAAAAGAAGCCTTTTTTTTGTTCTATTTTTTTTTCTATTTACTTACAAGATTGCAGTGTTACTGTTACTTAAATATTTTTTGAGATAAAACAGATTCAGAAAATAAAATTTTATCAAGATGATCCTAATGTGGCATACATAACATTAAATGTAAAAGAAAATTAAATTATCATTTCACAGCATTCCTAGTGGACTTAACAAAAGATGTTGAGTAAATTTAATGTTATGTATGCCACATTAGGATCATCTTGATAAAATTTTATTTTCTGAATCTGTTTTTATCTCAAAAAATATTTAAGTAACAGTAACATTGCAATCTTGTAAGTAAATAGAAAAAAAAATAGAACAAAAAAAAACTATCCTCTAGTGGTAAAATTTGTTGAGTAAATGTAACAAAAAGATGAAAAACCGTCCTCTAGTGAACTCTGCACTTAACCAAAAAAATCTGATGAGTGAACAGTACTCATCAAATTTGATGAGTATTATTTACTCATCAAATCTTAAAAAATAATATTTCTCTCTTATTTTTTTTTTTTTTTCTTCCCTTTTCTTTTCTTCTTCCTTAAGCTTCTTCCTTCCTCTCCCATGACAAAACTCACATAATAATAATAATAATAATCATAATAATAATATAAATATCTTCTAAATGTGTTTTTTTTTTATCACAAATTTTAGGAAAAATATAATTTTATAAAAATATGACCGTTAGAATAAGACAACAATTTAAAAATATGAACATTAGAAAAAAGACAAATTTTTCAAAACATGACCATTAGAATAAGACAAATATTCAAAAATATAACGGTTAGTAAAAGACAAACATTCAAAAAATATAAATGTTTGAGAAAGAATAAAGAATAAAGAAATATTTGAAAAATAATATTTAAATAGAACAGTGATAGTGGATAGTTAATTTGCTGAGGCTGCTAGGGATGCTTTAAAAAAGTTGATAGTTAAAATAGAAAAGTGATTTTCAGTTCAATTGCCTAGTAAAATTTGTTGAGTCCACTAGGAATGCTCATGTTTCCAACAAATAGAATTAGGTTAGAAAAACAAGACCCTAGAAGATAATTAATAGATAGGTGACACGATGAATGACTCTCATGATGATTTGAAAGATCAAAAAGAAAAAGAGAAGACCCAATAGGGACTATCATCCTATTCTAACTATTAAATGACTACATGCATATCTAATTCACCCGTCTCACGCCAATGACCCACTGGATAAAATTTTATGCATTTAAACTCTTTTTTTTTAATAATAAAAAATTTCATTTAGTCATCAAAAAAATAGAGCATATTGCTCTAACAAAATAACATTACAAATACATCATAGAATTTCTTCGAGTCAAATCTTATCAATAACTTGTTTAACTACAGCTTTAACTAAATCATGTGCCATATAATTTGCATTTCGAATCATGTGTACAACCTACCAACTGACCAGCGATGCATTTAAAATCTTACACGAACAATTCATGAATATTTGTTTGTTGTTTACTTATTTCAAATGTAACAGCAACAAATATTCATCAATAATTCAAAATTTTGACTGGATCGAATAAATATGACTTCATGCATGCATAATACACATGAAAATTCTAACCACCAAGAGCCCAAATAAAAAATTGGTTTATTTTGATATTGTTGGGACATTTCCTCCCTTGAACCAATGACCCTAGCAATTGTTGAGATGTTGTTTGGGATAAGGCTACCCTGATGTAAGGATAGGATTCCTACAAGAGCAGAAATCCAATGCTGAAGTTTGCATGCTTGCATTTTGGAGTGGAAATGGCTAGGTTTTTTTTAGAGAACTTGAGAGAGGGGTCGACCGAATCTATTTTTCTGTTTTTTCTTGGTTCCTCTTGCTCTCTTCCCGTGTTTGGCTCTGCTTTGTGTGTATAAATACACCGACAAGGCCTCTGATGAGACCAATCTCTACCCTCTGCAAATCTTGAGATTAGGAGCTTGATGTGACCTTGGACGTGATAGGTGCCACATGTCGGCTGGGGTTGATCCTCATACCCATGTATAAGGCTTTGGATGGAGCTCGAGGCTAACTAAGACTGGCTGGATCTGTACTTTCTCTAACATTTGGCTGCTTAAGGAAGGGTGAGTTCATTACACTGGACCCCTCTCGCTGACACTTATCTGCTATGGATAAGTTAGGCGATCGCAGTTGGTGATCGCGGACGATGGAGGAAAGACTAAGGCCTTGCTCAACTCCAGGTGATCGTTGGGCACAAGATTTATGCGACTCAACCAGGCCGAAGGTTGCCGTTGGTCCCTGATCACCGAATGGGTGATCGCATGGCTGGAAGATAACCTCTTTAATACAGGTCTAATCAACGTCTAGTAGGATCGTGTGGACTATTCCTCTAGCATGTCTTTATAATTAAGATTGTGGGATCAACCCGGTCTTCAATCGACTACTAGACGTTCGCCAGCACACTTTGAACGTTCGTATAAAGTGAGACGAACAATCAATTTGAATTATACACCGAACATTTGCTAGCATACCTTGAACATTCAACCATGTATCCCGTAGCACTGTACAGGCGTTCAGACTATGTGTCAGATAGTACACTGAATGTTTGGCATAGTACACCGAACGTTCGACAAGTATATGCCGAACGTTCGATGACTGTTAGTGCTGAATGTTATATCCATGATGTGATTAGAGGATCTAATGTGATTAATCATGTAAATAAACAAGCGGAGTCAATAACCAGAGTGAAATGCTTGGAAAATCTTAGTAAAGAGTCAATTTTCAGGTTTGGGGTTTGAATTTAGGAGTTTCCAGTTTGAATAGGCCTTTAAAATGCAAAGAATAAGCCTTTCAGTGAACTTCGTCTCATCCTCATTTGCAGTTGGTCCGGATGAGCCTTTATAGAAAGTCCGTTTGCAGTTGGTCTGGACAAGCCTTGACAGAAGGTCACGTCTCATACTTGTTTGTAGTTGGTCCAGACAAGCTTTGACACAAAGTCTCGTCTCATTCTCATTTGTAGTTGGTCTAGACTATAGTATACAGTATTGCGCTATAAATAGTTGAAATACGATTTTTTAGCTTAGTTTTCACTCTTTCTAACTTTTAACGACTTGGAGCGCTCTTCTCTCTCTTAGGGTTTCACTTAAACCCTAAGATTGTAATCTTTTGGAGCTTTGATTGTCATTTCTAACACTGGCAACGCATTCCTCGATGTTGGAATATTGTTTCCACCAATTGTTTAAGGTGAATTCTCAAACCATGATTATTCTCTTAAGATTGAGCTTCACACTTTACATGTTGCTTAATCTTGGTTGTTTATCTTAGGATTTGACATATTTGAGGAGTTTATACATCGGATCGAAGTTTCGTAAGCCCGGTTTCGTATCTTTTGAGGTTAATGTTAAGTTTAGCTATGTAAGTTGAGTTTAGTTGAGGTTGTTGCACGTTAACCTTTGTGATTTCATATGGGTTAGCTTCTATAGCCTTTGGATTATGTTTTGGATCCCATGCGTGTTATGGGTTTCCTTTGGTTATATGCTTATGTGATTATAATTACTTGTGGGTGTATAGAAGTATGTTTTAAGTAATTGTAATACCTTGAAAAGTTAAATTCATTTTTAAATATAATTTTTTTAAAAAATACCAATGGTTTTGAAGCAAGGACGTTTTATTTAAAGTTTTGATCCTTTTTTTTTTATTAGGGGGAGGATCAATCCTAACTCGTCAGAAACCCTACTTTGAGTGCCCAAAACCTAGAAATTCGACTCTAAGCCATATTTATTCATCCTTAACCTTCTTACAACCTATTTACTCAAAATATCTTGTCCCCAAAGCCCTAGAGCAAAGACAAAACATGGAAGAAGCCTGGAATTGACGTTCTTTGTCAATTCACAAGCCTTTGTTGAATCATTTCCGTAAGTTTTCTCAAGGTAACCTTTTATTCTCATTGTTTCTCTCAAATATTCTTTTCTTAATCCATCAACCTTTGAATTTTATTGTACTTTGTTTATAATCATGTTTTATAATTGTCTGGGGTTATGTTTTTATTAAGAATAATTGTTTCAAAGAAAGAATACGTTTTAAACAGATATTTTCAAAAGTAGTAAATTGATATTTCGTAATTGTTTTCGTTTAATGATTTTAAGACAAAGGTTTTACTTTTATGTAATAATTTTATCCATTCAAACAGTGTTTTAAACCAACACAAACACACACATTTTAATATTTATGCTTGTTTGGAAAATCAGAGTAAACTCTTGATAATCTCATATCAATAGCGCAACTTTGAAGTGCGAAAATTATTTTGAGACGTTTCCAAGTGTTGCAAGAACCCTAAGAACTTCCAGATTTTTTGCATGCGTGTTTGGGGCTCAAAAAGGCTTGAAACTGGTGTTGGGAGGCACCAGGATCGATCTTGGCAAGATCGATCCCTGCTAGGTAGGATCGATCCTAGCCAGAGCAGGATCGATCCCAGGAGGGTAGGATCAATCCTACACCTTGTAGGATTGATCCCTAACTCCTCAGGATCAATCTCAGGCCTCCAGATTGGTCCATAATATTCCAGGATTGATCCCAAACAGTTCGGATTGATCCTTGGTCGTCTAGGGTTGATCCCCACAGTCTTAGAAACTTGTTTTAGGATTTCTATTGTGTGATTTAGATATCTAAGAGTGGTTTATGTTTGTGATTAGCATCTTGTCTAATTGTGAGTTGGTTTGCAATGCAGGAAGTTAGGATGTCTGAGGACTCATTCGAGTGATCGAGGTAAGTGAATACTTACAGAACTGGGAAAAGGAAATCATTTTGAAGCATTGTATTTTGATATAAATTGTCGAGAACATTTATTCATATCGTCATTATATCGTGAGCCTATATATTTTCAGAACATGATTCTTATTCTTGATAACTTTTTCAAATGCCTAAAATACTGTGATTTAAGAAAGAACAGCTTAATTATATTAATTTACCATATCTATATTTAGTTGACATGACCAAGGGTTATGAGCTTCCATTATATGGGCTTGACCTTATGGTCCAGAGTATTTTATGTTTGCCATTAGATCCATTAGGCTAGTTAGGTGACCCGCGCAGTCTTGTTCAAATGGTGGTCACAACCATGGCATTATCTAGAAACGTGGGCTACCTGGGGTCGGACCTAGTCGGGCTGTTGTATGATGCTTGTTAGTTTGTGCACATTGGGGCATTGGTGTGAACTAGAGGTTGTTTCGAGAACGCGCAAACCCGAGCAGGTAGGAGTAAGGGCCCGAATAGACCATATGGATGAAAGCTATGACAAGAGTATATTATAAGTATAATAATGTGAATATCTATTTTATGATTTATAGCCTTCAAAACTATTGTCATTAACATTATGCTCTATGATTCTCTTACACTAAACCATTTCTTTTATTAGCATAATGATAAAGACAACATATTTTCTTAAAAGTATTGTGAACTGAAGAGAGTTTTATTGAATACTGTTTATTTGCATTAAAAGTTAGGCTCATAACATGAGGTTTGTTTCAGAGTATCTTACTTATTAAGTCGTTGACTTACCTAGTTGTTGGTTTTCTTTTTTGTTGGAACTAGTGTCCAAAACTCAAATTAATAATAAGATCTTTTTTTGGTGTAATGAAATTTGTTGTTTATACCCTTATTTGATCATTGAACATTGGGCATGCTTATTATTGTATTACATAGCATATATGTGGCTTTGTATATTTATTAGGTTATATCCATGTAGACAGTCCTAAGTTACATTGCATTTGATCATGGTGTGAGTAATGATCTTTATCACACAGAAGACCATAGTCAAAAGGTTCGTTGTAAAATTAAATATTGTTCATAGTCGTAAGTAAAACCAAGAATTCCACCTAGAGTATAACATGTCAACCTTGATAATTTGTATTGATCCAATGAAGCAGTGAGAGGCTTTAGGTTGAGATAGTGTTTTAGCAAGGTAGGTATATATAGGGCTATACACTGGAACAAGGCCACATGAGCGATCATTCTTCTATAATATCTGCCATAGAGAATGATGAATGTGCACGACGACTTATGACTATTACTTTAAATTCTGAGAAGATTGTGAACTAGATGTTAGTGAGGATTAATTTGATGTATCAGATTTAGACCAATTATGTGGTCAACATCGTTGCACGTTGTGTAATCGACATGTAGCATTGTGGAAGATCACTCTTCGAGAAGGAGTCCAAATCCTTTGTAGGCAAACAAAGAGATAAGAAAATTTCCCTTGTTTTAATTATTAATAAGAATGATTATCCTGAATCTTATGCCTACGTGTTTCAGTGGTATTTAACTGAAACTATGTACAAAGTGAGGTTAAAATTGTTGGAACTGGTGTCAAACTCCAATTGATCATAGGATTATTTTTGTTGTAATGAATTTTGATTAATTATTCCTTAATTTAATTATTGAACATTGGACATATTTATTAAATGATTTACATAGCATATATGTGTTTTGAATATTTACCTAATATATGTATGTAAATGTCCTTAGGTCATTGTATTAGACTATGATGTGAGTAAAGTATTTTAGCACACATGAAGATCATAGTTAAAGGATCCTTCTAGCTTATAAAATGTTTTTGTTCATAGTCATAAGTGGAACTGGGCATTCCAACTAGACTATATCATGATCAATTTAGGTGATCTATCTTGATCCAGTGAAGTGGGGATAGACTTCAGGTTGACATTATGGTGTAATAACAACGTGGGAATACATACACAGGGCTATACACTGAACCGGACCACGTGAGTCATTGTTCTTTCTAATAATTGTTTGAAAGAATAAATGTATGTGTACGACAACTTATAACTAATATTCTTAATCCTGAGAAGTTAGCGAACCAGATGTCTAATGGATATCACTTTGATGTATTAAATAGTGGGACTAATCTTTGGTCAACACCTCTATATGTTGGGTGATCAACATGAAGCATTGTGGAAGATCTCTCTTCAAGAAAGAGTCAAAGTCCTTTGTTGGTTAAATAAAGTGATAGAGAATATTCGCCTTGTTTTATGATCGATAAGAATGTTTTATCTTGTATCTCAGGCCTGAGTGGTTTTTGGTGGAATTTACTTGAAAAAGATAAAGTTCGAATCCAGTAACTCAAGAAAAAGATGTAGTGAACAAAGTGATAGCTAATCATCTTTGGTTCAACTCCAGAATAAGTTCCATGGAGAGGTAATATGTATTTAATAAGTATGTCATGAAGGATTAATTGAATTTTATCAATATATGAATTAGAGTGCAGTCACATTTGTTTAGTAGAATCATCTGTGATTTTTAGTCAGGTGTGATGAGTCACTTGGTAACAAAATTTCACAAAGGACTAAGAACGCTAATTCTATTTTCCTTCAAGTCCCTTTTTGAGCTTATGTAAATTGACTAAGGTAAATATGTTCTCAGTTATTTAATTAAAGATTTATTTATTTAGGTTTTTTTTTTTAATTTATTTAAATAAAAATAGGCTTTGAATTTATATTTAAGCTTATTTTATTTTATTAAAAACATTGGCTAGGAGAATTTATTTCTAAGAGCCTTGTATGAAGAGGTTTTTGCCAAAGGAATTAATTTCTAGGCTTGATCCAAAAGGAAAGGAGAATTGGACCAAAAAGATGAAAACAAGGGGCCCATTGATAAGTGTTGAATGTTACATATTCAAGCCCCTTAATTCACATATGTTAATCTCTTAGTTTTATTATAATATGATGTTTTGTCTTGTTTTTGTGTTTTCCCTTATTTTGTAGGTTTTGAAAGAAAAGAAGTCAATTCCATCAACTTGGGCTTAAAACACATGAATTGTGCAAAGCTACTGAGCATTTGCTCTTTGTGCAATATTTTAGCCATAACTTTTAATTCAAAACTCGGATTAAGGCAAGGTCAAGTGTGTTGGAAAGAAGACTCAAAGAGGAACAAATCATTACGCCAAATTTTTTGTATTTAAGGTGCGCTCAAGTGCACAACATGGCGATTGAGCGCCAACTGCGATCAATCCCCAATTTCTAGCGATTGAGCGCCAGCTGCAATTGATACCCATTTTTTGGCGCTCGATCGCCATCGTGCACTGAAAAGCTCTAAAGTCGGCAGAACTAAAATCAAAAGATGGTAATCTGACCCCAACTCGATCTTGGACTTCCTAGGGTGCACGAAATTGATTAGGGTTGTTCCTAAACTCTATAAATACTTCTCTAGTCCTCCAAAACGGAAAGACAAGCTTTGGGAGAGGAATTGGAGGCTAGATCAATAGTGGTTTTGGTTTTTTCTTTCTTCCTTTCTTTATTTTCTGTATGTATATAGTTTAGTTCGAATTTAGTTGTTTTAACACTTTAGTTGGGGCTCGATTGAAGCTCTAATCATGTCTCTTTAAGGTTTTGGTTTGCCTTGCTACAACTATTTGTGATTCTTAATTGATTATTTCAGTTTTCATTCATTCCTCACATGTTTGTACTTTATCATATGCATGTGGTATGGATTTGTTATATATGTCAATTTGGATGGCGGAGTCCTGGGTATATTAGAGTAACAAAAAAACTCCATCACAAGTTCTTGGACTAATCAACATGAAGACAATTGGAATAGATGCCATGTTCCAACCTGAGTGTGTTTGTCGATTTCCATATATTTATGCTTTCTCAAAGAAAAACTTAGTAGATACCATGCTAAATCCTTTGAGAAAGAGAAGAGTTAGAGTAGGTGTCATGCCTAACTCGTTGCTTAGGGAAATCAATAGCTTTAGGAGTAGATGTCCTGTCCTTATGGCTGACAAACATTGAATATCACAATATGGGTTGAAACATTATGGTTATCGTTTCCTCAAAAAAGTATGATTAGCGGTGGATATCGGAGCCCTACCCTTTTATTTATTGTTTTCAATTACATTGTTTACTTTATTCCATTGCAATCATATTTTACTTCATTCAAGACATTTATTTTAGAAAATTCTCTTTAAACACAATTTACCAATCCTCGTGGGAATGATCTCGTACTTGCTTTCTATACTATCGTTTTGATCTTGTGCACTTGCGAGTAAACGTGCATTTATTCGCTTATTTATTTAGGTAGATATTTATACAATAAGTTTTTGCCGTCGTTGCCAGGGATTTTGTTAAATTGTGTTTTTAAAAGTTTTTCCTTTTAGTTTAGTTATTTTTGTTTACTTTGATCTAAAAAAAAAAAAACAATTTGACTTTTGTTTCAGTTTCTAATCTGATCAATTTTTGCAGCAAGGGGGCTCGAGCGCCATATTCAAGCCGCTCGAGCGCTTTTCAGAGAGGCTCGAGCACCTCTTTTCCAAACAGCAGCAGTGAAGCTGCTGTGAACTACAAAATTGACATTTAAGGTCAACAGACACGGAGTGAAGCCTTACATTGATATATCAAGCACATGGCATGAGTGTCTCACAGTTTGGCTAAAGATTATAAACTTAGCACTACTTGGGAGGTAACCCAAAAGGAGATTAAAGTACAAGCAAAATTTCCAAACAGTAGGACTGATGTTGCTGAATACACTATCCTCTATTTTTCTTTTACTTCATTTTTTTTTTTTTTGCGTTTTACTTTATTTTGCTATTTTTTTGTTTTTGTGCATACATTAGTACTGATGCTACTGCATGCATATTTCACTTTTGTTGTGTGTATTCTCTTCTTTATTTTCGTTTTAGGTTCTGCTATTGCCCAACAAAAGGTGCTCGAGCCATGTCGACTATGCTCAAAAGTGTACCTACCCAAAATAGTGGTACTAAAGCCGCTTAAGACACTGCATGGCTGTAACTATGGAATTTTTATTTTCTGTTTGTTCTCATTTTTTTTTCTTTCTATTTTTAGTTTTTGTTTGCTTTCATATTTTTAGTTTTTCATTTGTTTTGTTTAGTATTTGGCTTTTCAGGGACAAGTGTGCTTAAATTCAAGTTTAGGGATATGCTATGAGCTATGCCTCCCCATTTAGATTTTCTATCTTCCTAGTATGATCTTTCAATTTTATCTACACAATGAGGACAATGTGTAATTTAAGTTTGGGGGTATGGAAAAGACACACACACTTTGTCCAAAAATTTTGAATTTGCATAGTCTTGTTATTTTAAAGAATTTGGTTGATCTGGAATTGTGATTTGAATTTCATTGGCGAACTTAGAATGTTGAACACATGATCATATGATTAGGATTCTAGGTCTTGTTGCTTACCTTTGGCATCTGAGCATTCACTTGTTTCAATTTGAATTGCCACGAGCACATTAGCACATAGTTTGTGAGGTATGACATGTGAACCTGAGTGTGTATTCTTTCAATGTCTTGGGTAAAGCTGGGTGACTTGTTCGATGGATACATTGGCATAATGAAAAAGAAAAAAGAAAAAAAAATACTATTTTCAAAGCTTTCACTGAGTAACTGGATTTTTTGCCTTATTCAGCAATGAATGTTCACGTCAAAAGGTGAGAATTTTGGATTGGTTAAAGTAGAGACCATTTTTTAAGCTTTCACTGAGTAACTGCACTTCTTGCCTCACTAACCAATGAATGTTCACGTCAAAGGTGAGAATTTTGGATTGGTTGAAGTCATAGCTAGTTTAGTTCTGTAGCCTTTTTGACTCGAGTTAACACTCGCTATAAGGGTCAATTAGAAAGCTTAAGGGAACTAAGCATTGCACAACCTTGAAAAAAAAAATGCCATGGTTATTCAATCCGATAGGGACCCCAGTAAACTTTGAGGCATTGAGTCATTGCACATCAGAATAAATTTGAAGCCTCGTGATTATGTGTTGGTTCACTTTACACTGAATTGAGCTTGTGAAATTTCAGCTTGTCATTTGTGAGTGGTTAGTCTTTGAAATTCCAATTCATTTTGAAGATGGAGTTTATCCTTTTAAGCTTGCTAATGAATAAGAATCGTAGTTGTTTGTGATACTTTAGTCTTGGAGATAACATGAATAGTGCATAATGTTTGTGGGTATCATTCCTGTTAAACCCTCATCAGACTTTACTCGTCGTACTAGGGAGGGGTTTAAAAGGCTTGTTGCATACACTAAATGCAACCGTGTTTCCCATGACAGAGGAGGTAGAGTAGTGGCTATTTATTTTTAGTTTTATATTGCTAAGAGACTAGCAATATGTAAGTTTAGGGGTGTGATAAGTGCTGAATGTTACACATTCAAGCTCCTTAATTCACATATGTTAATCTCTTAGTTTCATTATAATATGATGTTTTATGTTATTTTTGTGTTTTCCCTTATTTTGTAGGTTTTGGAAGAAAAGAAGTCAGTTCAGTAAATTCGGGCTGAAAACACATAAACTGTGCAAACATGTTGAGCATTTGATCTTTGTGCACTGTTTTGACCATAATGTTTAGTTCAAAACCTGGATTAAGGCAAGGTCAAGTATGTTGGAAAGAGGACTCAGAGAGGAACAAATTATTAAGCCAAAGTTTTTGCATTTAAGGTACGCTCGAGCGCCCAAAATGGGGATCGAGCGCCAGCTCCGATCGATCCCCAATTTCTGG
>FXXK01004105.1:0-12221 GCA_900184695.1 Betula pendula | reverse complement strand
GGATGCTGGGTGATCTTGCTTAAATCGACCGGTGGGCCTGTCATGGGGGACTTGAATTACCCAATTTTTAACTCGGGACACTGGGAGATGCAACCTTTTGGGGTCAGAGTCCATCTGTATAGTTATTATCAAAATGTAAGCGGCGATAGGAGCCGATGTTCCCGTCTGGATTGTAATGTAACACCCTATTTTAGACTTTAGTTGTATATTAGGTTTTATGTGTGCCTAGGTGGTTTTTATTACATTTTCTTTAGTCGTGATTCCTACGTTCTATTATCTACGTATTTAATGTCTTTTTGGCTTGGTACTGTTTTTGTGGACTAGTTCTGTCAGTCGACATGTCAGTAGGAGGTAATATGTCCGTAGCTCTTGAGGGGCTTGGGTGTTTGCATTGAGTTTTTTTATTTTTTTTATTTTGGGTTTGCGCATGTTTATCATTTCTAGCAGGAGGTTTACGTGTGTAAGAGTACTTGTTCTCATAGGTTGCAATTGTGTTGTTTAGATATGACTGAAACAACTTTCTTGCTTTATGGATATGTGTCCTACAATAGCAATAGTTCTTTTGATTCTTTTCTTACACTTCTAATGGATCTGCAGCCTTGATGTGGCTACTCGCGTCTAATGTCTCCATCGGATGATTTTTCCTATTTTCTCTTCCCTAGCAATCGGTTGCAGACGCAGAAGTTATCTTGGGCTGTCTGAATAGCTGTGGGTGAGGCGGTGGCACTAGTGTTTCTTTCTTTCCATCGGCTATTGTTATGGTAGTGGGTTGGCCAAGGCTTGGAGGGTACGGAAATGCTACTTCTCATTATCATTTTATCAGTCCGCTTTGCTGTGTTATATGCTCGTGTGATGAGATTGTGTTATTGTGTTATGAAGGCTTCTTCAGAAAGGGGAAATATGGTCTAAGGCTGCTGTTGAATTTGTCACTTTTCATATGCTATCCGATATATCTGTGGGGCGTTGTAGATTTTCATGTCTTTGTATCAGGATCGAATTAGATATGAAATTTTCAATACTTGTTGAAGCGATTTCGGATGAGTTATTCTATTCGTCATTGGTTGTAAGTTAAGCTTGAGGAGCTTTTGTTGCTTGCTTCTGTACTCGCAGACTTAGGTAGCTTTTCTTGAGAGTTTTTTTTGTGCTTTATTTGATTATCTTGGAAGAGGTTCTGCATTCTTTTTGCGTTGAGAATTTATCGTGGAGGGAACCAATTTTAGTGCACACTAGTACAGATGGCGTGGAGTCTGAATGTTGAGGGTGCTGTTATTGCTCTATTCTTCGTGCTGGATATCGTTCGGCAAGGTCCGTGCTCTCGTGAGGCTTTTTACCGCGCAGAATCTTCCGACCCGTGACAAACTGCTTGCTACTGTTTCGGCTCTTCTAATCATGTAGAATCTACTGACCTCCATGGTCTTACCGTGTGGTATTTACTGCTGGTGAGGTCAAAGAATGCCGAGGAGCACACAGAAGCAAGCAGAGGATCATATCTACATGCAATTGGCTGTTCTATACTCCTGACGATGCCCTCCTTCCTACCATTCTGCGACTCGTGTCAATCTTTATTCATTGTCCCAGGTATGAATTAGTTTATTGTTTGCGTATGCGATAGTAGCAAGCTAAAATTAGACGTTTATGGCTTACCAGTGTACAATACATTTCTTTCATTAGGTTATATTTTTCAGAAGTTCCCCATGTCCATTTTATTTATCTCTCAGCCAGCTCTTATTCTTAATATTTGAGTCTTTTTTCTCGCCTTACTTTATTAACATTATACAACCTTATCAATTTTTTTTTTTTTTATATTTCTTTTTGTTTTTTTTTTTGCTTTTTTCTTTTTGTTTTCCTGTATGTTGTTGTGTGTCTTGTATAGGCTGCTTTTACAGAAGGTACAGTGGAAATTTCTGGTGAGACTTTGGGTATGGGAGGGAATCTGAATATTCGTGTCGAATCTATCTGCTGATTGGACTGGACCTTGCATATTATAGTCACTGCACGTCAAGGTAATCAAGAGTTTCCCCTTATAGAGATTCGCATTATCCTTATCTATAATTCAATAGTGTTCTGTCACATGGAATGAGTTTCATGCAAAGAAACAATGAATGACTTAAAATGGATAGGTAACCGTAAGCCTTCAGTTCAGATGGTTTTACCCTTCGATACACTGAGTAAGAAGCTTTTCCAAAAACCTCATTTTCTTCGTTTATATGTTGGGAAAACTCTTATTCAATAGGATTGTTTGTAACGTGTTTCCTTGGTGCTCCTGAACTAGCCAGAAAAACTGGGACCAAAAGTTTGTCATCTACAATCTAGGGAAGCAAAAGTGGTTTCATTAACATTATTCTTAATATGAAGATTTTTGCTTTTAGATGTGTCAAGGAACCGCCACTCTCTTCCTCTTTCTTTATCAATTGTTTGAAAATATTAAGAGTGAGTCTTCTCCGTTTCTTCTTAGTATATTAAGATATTAAAAAATATGTTAAAGGTACTCAGCCGAGTAAAGCATAAGGGAAGCTATCGTCCATTAGGAAGTCCCAGGATTATAGGGGAAGTGAGTTACTGCTCTGTTCTAACATTTAAAGAAACATAATACAGCGGAGATTATGCAGTCGTACTAAATAAAAGCAGTTTTATGAGGGGGGGGTGATGCATTCGTCTGGGTCGAGCCCATTATTAGATGTGTATGCAAAATACAGTTACTAGAGCTAGGAATAATGATCTAATGTTACGTAGAATCATAACCGATAAGATCCCATTCCCAACAAATTATCCGTAGGCCGCACTTGATAAGTGTCATACGTGTCAACAATTGAGATTTGAACTACCCACATCCTGTACCCCATACCAGCCTGTAGTATCTTGAGGGAACGGGGTGCGCATCGGAATGAGAAACACACGCGCCAGATGATGTACAATAAAAAATCAAATATTAAACAAAGACTAAAATAAGCTATTTTGAGATTGAACAGATATAAAATTAAACTATTAAAACCCAGATGAGTACCTAAGAAATATTTTTATAGTATTAAAAGGAGTAATCATAGCCAATCAGATGATAACGTATGTACTCCACGTAAGCTCTATAGATCATCACTCACATGCTATTGATATCGCATAGAAGGAAATTCTGAGCATTTACTAAAAGGGTTTCTAATTTTTCAACTAACTGAAAAACGTTAAATTTGTAGTCTTCTATATGGTTCTGACCACCCACTGGCACCCCCACACGCCCTTTTTTAAATTTAAGTGAACAGATCTACCGTGTAATCAATCATACATAAGCATGATTGCTGTCTTTGATCATATGCACAGTGCACAAGCATATTTTGTTGGCAGTTACACTCTGAATCATATCTTCATTTATTTTAAAAGAATAAGTTTTGGCGTTATTTGTGGGCATCGATACATTAGAGGCCACATAATAGTCCATAGGTTACCATTTGTCGAGTTGGCAATGGATAAATATTGATAGAACTGTATTTGCCTGCCATTAATGAGCTCTGCTTTATACTCAGCTCGGCTGTAATTGGTGTCCTTGGCGGCTGGAAATCGTATTATAGCACGGATATAGATCACATATTTTTGCAGCATTACGCTGATTATGCTGGAGCCAATCCTTCTCATGCACTGTTCTACAACTTATCTTAGGGTGATAGTTCACGTTTCGTTCGGATTAGTGCATATGCATAGGACCTCACTCGGATCGAAGATATTCTTGGTCAGGTGCCTGCAGAGATGGGCTACAAAGGCGGAAAGCTCAAGGGATAAGCATAGCTTAACTGACTACGCACGATAATAGTCAGTGGCAGATTATCTGGAATATGAAGCAATATAAGATCACATAGGGTGGGATGTGAGTAATAAACAAAGAGGGGATTATGTGTTTATGACTGACTCCATCCATATGATATTATAATGAATTGGATTTCACAATATATTGTCTTGCTTTGGGTCGAAATGAAATGCTATGTAACTTGAGACAACTCGCAACCTTGTTTCATATTTTTAAATAACTTATAGTTTGAGGATGTAAAGATCCTGTATTGAAAGAGGTAGCTTGATTATCTTTCTAGAGATAGTAGTAAAGTGGGTTGGCGACAATTTAAACTGGTATGTGATTGCGTATGTTATGTTGTTTTAAAATTCAAGTGATAATATAATTCTGAGTTACATTTAAGTAACTTAATAGTCATGGTTGGATTTTATTAACATACTCAGTGTTGGCTTGGTTGGGTTGGATTGTGTAGGGTATGGATTTAAACACTATTATATTCTTTGATTCAGTCTCTATCTTATGATGGAGGTTTATGGGGTGGGGATGGGGCGGGGGGTGTAGGTGCAGTTGGGGATGGTGAGGGATGCAAACTAATGACACAACGTCCCACAAATATTGCCGCACTATAACATTAGTCTTAAGTATTATTATTTCTCGGATGTCTAGTTTTGGCGTGATTGTTTTGAGCACCTAGAATCGAGGGACTTGATGCTAAAACTTCGAGAGATACTCCTGAGGATTCAATCCAACAGGCCTGTTATTGGAACTAGAGATATTCCTAATGTCAGAAAGGCCCCCCTCACTGCAGCAGACCTAAAGGGCTTAAAAGCGTGATCATATTTCAATAGAAAAATGCTGGCATGCTTTTGGATGTCATTTTCATCCAATAGTGAGGGTCACTTGCAATTGATACCTACCTCGCTTCGCGCGTCAAACTGAAACATAAGGGGGAAAATCACCATGCATCGATAACGAAGTAATTCCTAGCTGTGGGTTACACTTAGCATGCTCTCTATGTTTTTAGTGTTTTGGTTCGTCCCAAAACAGCGTGGTCACATGGTTACCAAAACTTAAATAAAGCTCCACTTTTCTCTTCATTCCCAAAGATTGGTGCCGGACGGAAGGGCTTCAAGACCCAATCTCAGGAACAAAAAGGAAAACAGAACGTCAAACGTTAGACCAGCGTCCCCTGGAATAGAACTTCATTAGGGGAAGGGAGAGAAGTCCACCAAAAAGGATCTCAAAATGGACTACAGGTTAGGAGGCCAATATTCCAAGATGCGTGGGTATTTAGACCATTTGACCTGGTATACGTTAAACCTAGGAAAACCGGAACAGTAAAAGGCTCTTACTATCCCTCTTCACTGAAGGAAGTTTTAAGTAGGTAGTACTTTCTATCCTACAAGAGAAATGAAGTCAAAACAATGTTCCCAAGTTCTAGAACTTAAGGGTACTCTGCAGAGGCCCCATCAAATAACATGCCATAACCATACCTAATTGTAGCTCAAGATCCGAGTAGGTGCTTCAAACTCCACCACTAAAGACATCCAAAGAGTTAAACGAAAGCAATTTGAACATTCAAATATTCTTGTTCAGTAGGCATACCTATCAATGCATAAACAGAATATCTTTTTCACCAAAACTCCTAACTCCTATTTTTCAAAACGATGAACGACATCAACGTACAAGTGTTTAAATCAACTAGCAGCAATCTCAACCAACCAGCCAACTGATATTAAAAAATCAAAATGACTAAACTTACTTAAAGGAACTCAGCATATTATCAGTTGAATTTTAAAACAACAGCTACGCAATACAACCAGGTTTAAATTCCCAACCCTATATTACTCTCAGAAAGTTTTCAGTACCTTTCAAACGGACTTACACCTAAACTCAAGGATAAATATGAAAAGGTTGGCAGGTTGACTCCAAGTTCAAAGTTGAATTGACCCCAAAGCCAAAATATTGTGAATAACAAATATATGGAGACAGTCAAAACACAACCATTTGTATCCCATATCATATGACCAATTTCAATTTCAGAACGCCAAATATATCTCTATCATGAAGAATTCTTACCTTGAGTTGCTTGGCAACATCTCTAGCAGATGATCCAGAAACTTCGATCCAAGTTTTTGAGAATAATGCACAAGCCGACAACATAAAGATTAGGTAGAACAGTGCATGGAAAGGATTGGCTGCCATATCAGCTAAGCTGCAAAATAGTGAAGCAACTTATCAATACGGATTTAGCAAAAGACAGGTTGGACAAAAACACCAATGATTTTTGAGATAAAAATAGAATTTCTTAAAAAAAAAGGAAGGGGGGGGGGGGGGGGGTTTAAACATAAAAATTACAAAAGCGAATGTTTCAATATTTAAATGTTGAAAACTTCACAATTTCAAATCCCTATTGATATCAAACATGGAGAGGCGGATCACAAGTTCTTTAGTTATTTACAGCTTTTAATACCTTTTGCTTATACATTTTATATGGTTTAAAGTTTATAATTCATCTTTCCACTAAATTAGATTATACGTATTGTATATTTTATATACTAGTCGTTGAGTTTAGTCCAATGCACCCCTTTTCCCTCAGAAAGGGTGGAGGTACAGATGTGGAGTTCCAAACCCATTGGTGCATGTATAAACTATCAAGGGTAATAATATATATACATTACTAATTAATCATATTCCCTACCATATTGTATTAAGCATACACACAATGAGGCTTGAACCCATTGACATCACCCCCATCAAAACTCTTATGAGCAACCACCGGCAACAACTCCCTTATATTTTCTTAATGTAGGAAGCAAACACTTTTGCTTCATAAATTCCAAATAGTTCCTTTTCATTTATATACCATTTAAATATTCTTTAATAAATACTAAGAGAAAAGAGAAACCATAAATATTGTTTCAAAACAAATGTTAAAGAAAAGAGGAAAAGGAGTGGAGATTTAGGCATGATAAAGAGAAATTTATATAAAATAATGTTAAGGAACCAATTTTGTTCCCTAAATTTAGGATCAATTTTTTTTTCCTTGGTGTTTTCTTCGTTCAGGGAGCCACCAAGGGAACTGTTCAAGATTATTTTAAGAGTTTTTTCATATCTAAGGAAGAAAATGAGTTTTTGGGAAATTGTGCTAGTGGTAGAAGGGTAAAATCATTCAATTTTAGCTTGAAGCTTATTACCTATCCATTTTGTTATCATATCAGGTGTTTCCTTTGAATGATTAACTCATTTCCATGTACGACACCAGTATTATGAGATAAGAGATAATCATCTCTATAAGGGGAAAATTCTTGATTACCTGTGACGGTGCAGTGAGTATAATATGCAAGACACCAACAGAGGATAGATTGACCACTTGAATATTTCAGATTCCTCTCCATATACCCAAAAGTTCACCAGAAGAATTTCCACTGTATCCTTCTGTAAAGCAGCTATACAAAACACAACAAATACAAGTTTTTACAGGTAATACATAACGTTCTAATTTAGCCTTCATACATAAAACAAAAAAAAAATCAGTACCTGGGAAATGAAAATAAAGATTGGACCACCGAGTGCAGATGGTAGAATTGATGGCCCCATGTTAGAGGTATAAACAGCTTGATTGGATATGATCCCTGCTGTCCTCGGCATTCTTTGACCTTCACAGGCAAAACCACACGGAAACCTTGGAAGTAGATTCACAAGTAGCAGAACCAAGACAGTAGCAAGCAGGTTTGTACGTTCGGAAATTCTGCCGGTAAAAAGCCGACGGGAGGCACGGACCTTCGCCCGAACGAGTTACAGCCGCAGTCGCAATAGCAGCAACTACAGCACCCCAAATTCAGACTCCTCGTACGCACTGTTCAGCCCTAGTGGTGGGACCTAAACGTGCTTTCCAGATAATGTTTTCTCACTGCAAAAGAATGGCAGAATCTTCAGATAATCAAAATCAGGCAAAATAATTTCAAGAAAGTAGCAACCGAGTTACAGAAAAGACAGATAAGCTCTCAAGTTAATTTAACCCATGACGCAATCCATTTTTTTTTTAAAGAAATTTTTTTAGAATAGTGCTTAGTTATTGAAGTTTTATATCGATTGTGTATCAAGAAGGAGATTACAACGCTCACAGATATTTGTAGGCTATTGAAAAGTGAAATTCCAGAGCCTAGACCATATCATCCTTTCTGAAGAAGTTCATCTAAAGATATCACAATGATACCAGCAAAGCAGAGCTGGAATGATACATGAGAATAGCATTTCACTAACTCCAAGTTGGCCAACACACCATACAGTCCCCGAGGAGAATATGCAACCGCCTCCACCCACAGCTACAGGATGCCAAGTAACTTCTGTGCACCATTCTGGGAAGGAAAAGAAAAAATCACATCAGGAACCATAGAGCACAAGCTGCAGAATCCAGTTCAAGTTAAAGAAAAGAACAAAGGGCAGGTTAGTGCTTTGACGGAACATTCCATAAAGGCAAAAAGTTTTCGTAATCAAAACAAACAATGCACTAGACAAGCAAGTACATTACAAATCATGGCATGAAGAAACATGCACATATAAAAAAAAAAATCAATGCAACCAACCCCTCAAAGTACAATGATTTTGAATGTCCGCTGACAGAACTAGTAGCCAACATAAATAAAATAAATAAATAGATAATAGATAGATAAGAAATAAATTAAAACACTAGGCCAACAACCTATATACAACTTAAATCTAAAAAGGTACTTACAAGAGGGGGCGCGATCCTCACGTACATTGTTGTCAACTTCAATGATCTTTGACCCAGCAAGGAGTTGCATCACCAGTCCAGAAGTAACAATTGGGGTAATTCCAAGTTCCATGACAGTCCCACGGTTCGAAGCAAGGATCACACGCATCCAATAGAATGGATCTGCACCTGTTGTGGAGTGTATGCCATACAGAGGGAGCTGACTGCAAACCAAGAAAATGAAAAGAGAGATCACGGTATAGATGACCTTCTCCCTGAATGGAACTTTTCTATCAGCACTCTGAACTTCAGGCAGAAATGAAAGGAATGGTCTGACCAAATGGAGTACTCTAAATCCTCCTCCCATCTTATTTTGTCCAGACTACTTCAATCCAACCTGTTCAGCCATTCATAGAATATATGAATTCAGAATTCAGTGTAGAACATAAAACAAGTACTTGAATGTCATCTATATAGACCACATTCCCTGATTCAAATCACAACTGCCAGCAGGCCATTAATTTGTAGACAGATACACAAGAGAATACAAACAAATAGTCGTCATTGAGAGTATGGAACATACACTAATGGAAACAACAAGTATTGCCCAGCAAAAAAAACAAGAAATAAAATAAAACAAAACACACACATACACCACATAAACAACAAAAGAAATGAGATGCCTTAAGAGGCAATCAGTATTGCCCTTTTGAATGGGAAAAGAACTGTCCTAAATATGACCAGTTTCAGGATTTTTTTTAGAGACTTTTCACACACATTTTAATAAATTGGAGTACTTTAAACAAGAAAACAATGAGTTATCAGATCTAATTCAATAGCAGTCACTGAAATGAAAGTAAAATCTATTTCCAAGCTCAAAGCAGGGCTCAAACCCTGAATTGTTCAGGTTCAATTGTTCTTCTTCGAATATTTTGGCAGGAACCCATTGTTGACAACCAGAGAAGATTAACTAATTCGAAAACAAATATTCGCACCATTTCAGCAAAGCAGGAAAAAAAATTCCACGCTTTTCTAAAAACATTTTAAGCACTTAATAATCTGAAGGAACCAAAGGTCAAACAAATAGCCAAAAAATAAGCTTTTACGTTTCCATTTACAAATTTATTGTTAAATATAGAAATAACTTCATTCTACTCCAAACAGACCGTGTTACGATCTACCAATTTATGCACTAATTAGCATCACAGCACACACCGAGAAGCGAAACTCCAAATCCCGCAACAATAGCTTAAATCTCTGTATGTACATTATTCAAAATTCAGAAAAAATCCGAAATATTCAGAAAATCGCTTAAAAGACATGTATTTTAGGAAAAACTCATAATAGCGAATACCGATACACAAGGATCACACATGAACACCAACAATTCATCAATACGCATATCAATCGTAATGATCACAAATCTGAATGAAAATTAAATGAGAGATGAGAAGTATCAGTTGAGAACTCATATCCAAAGGTTGAGAGAATCTGATCTTGAGAGACCAAATCCTGTGTCTCTAAATCGCTCCGAAATTGCCCGATGAGCAAGCGGATCTTTAAGGATCTTTAGGAGGAGTATCATGAGGGTTTCGGGGCCTGGCGGAAATTAAGTATGGATGAGTACGTGGCACCGCGGCCTATACGACACTCGAGCTGAATAGCGTTTGAACGTGTGGGAGGAAAGTGAGGAGCCGGGCATATGACAAATTATTATCGATTTTTTATTTGTTTCATGATCTATTCAGGATTTTGGACCAGTAATTATACTAAAATTTTGACTTCGTCAACCTTTTCTGTATTATATGTCCACATACTATTTAATAAAGTAAGTCATGAGCTATAAATTTTTGTTATATTTATTAAAAGTGTTCTTTACTAAAAGATAGAGTTGAATTTATTTTTGCATCATTAACGAAAGTTGGACATATTGTTTAATACATCAACAATACAAGTACAATATAGATTGATAGGTTTCTTCAAATAGATAAGTGTTCTATTTTATCTATTAAATTTTATTTTGATATTTTAACATAACATGTCAGAAATTCACATTAAATAATCTTATACCTCATTCTATTTGGTTTACTGTAACAAACCTACATACTTATTATAATAAAAAAAAAACTTAATTACCTATCTCCTCTCACACCTCTGTTATAATATAAGTTTTGCATGCAAATTTATCTATATCTATTTCAATTAAGAGGTTTGAGTATGTGTAGCAATAGGTTTCTATTGGACTATAAGATTTATAGTTTTCCCATAATAGAGTTAGAGTTTTATCAAGTCGATGATATCAGTTTTTATCTTTTAGTAGAGTGATAAGAGTTTATCTTTTTTTGATAGAGTTGGAAGATAATTCTTGTTTTAGCATTGAATAAGATGCAACTATGACCAACAGCAACATCTTGAATCAAATTGCTTTTAAATCTATTGGATGTATTTAGTGAGATGTTTGAAGCACCATACGACTTAGATGCACAATAGTATGTTACATGTTTATTCTGATAGCCTACTCCAGAGACACCCTATAAGTGCTAAGAAAATAATGTGAAATGTTTAATTATGTCCATGTACATAGAAAGAACTACCCACTGAAAACCACCTCACTTGAAAGAAGGAATAAGTAAGCCTTAATTACGGTAGGAGTCTCCATCTACGCAATCAAGATACTCAAGATTGTATCTATACATTGCGAATTCTAATTAGAACTACTAATAAGTTATGAGTTGATAATAAACACGTAGCACTAAAGAAACTTAAATGACTCACAAACTTAGTGTTGATAGCAAACGGTCATTATGTACTTACCCAGATACTAAAAAGTCTGGTTCCCTTAGATCGTGAAGACTTCATTTTAATCCCTCAGATCATAATGACAAATCGATCCATCGTAATGGAATGATAACAATCAGCCTGACATACCTACTTCACGTAACATTTGGTATCAAAGCCAATTATGTCCACACCCACCAAAGTCCTCCAGTTCCCGAAAGTGGAGCACTTCCAAGAATCCCCTTGAAATCTTAGTGAGCGAATTTGGATGAAGAGAGAGATAGAGCATAAAAAACAAAGCTCGACTATATCAAATAAGAACAAATGGAAGCACAATGGACAGAAGAAAAATATAGGAAAACAAATAATAGTAATAAGAAGAAAACTTCACTCAAATCGCCAATGATCCTAAGACATTCCCATACAGTCCGTCCCTCGCACGAATCCGAAAGTCGTCAAACTAAGTCACTAAAAAAACCAAAAAAGCACCAAAGCCAACATACACCGAAACTGATTTCAATGGCGTCTACCGAACTTTGTGCCCAAAGCCAGAATCCGAAGTCATAGTTTTCGCCACCGCAACCAATCCATCATCGCGCTCAATACTCAGTCCAGTGCCTTACCACCTGATCAAATGCCAATGCAGCCAGTCTTAGTCAGTACATCACACCAAATACGAAAGATGGAACATATGTACCCAAATGGAGGACACAACAGAATAAAAAGTGATGCGGTTTCAAATGTTGCTATCTTGGTCACAAGAATGAGGAAAAAAAGAACCAATCAAAACAAGTTTTCTATCTGGGCTACTTACGCAGATAAGATAGCATTAATATACTTCATTTATCCACGCTCATCGGCTAACATGTTACAACCATGGAAGATAAAAAAATCAACTCGGACCATTGAGGACAAGGTCTTTGAAAAGGGGAAGAATGTTATTCTCTCTTC